>PVJA010008804.1:0-62938 GCA_004027025.1 Myocastor coypus | reverse complement strand
AGTTGAGGCTGGCCTTGAGCTCACTTTTGTAGCCCAGGCTGGTCTCGAACTCGCACCGATCCTCCTGCCTCAGCCTCCCGAGTGCTGGGATTACAGGCGTGCGCCACCACACCCGGCTCCATTGCTGAAGGTGTTATCTTGCGCTGGGCTTTCTTACTGTGAGCAATATTTTATTCCTTATTAATAAGTTAATAGATGTAAGGAGGCACTTGGACAACATGCAAGTACAGTTTCTGACTATTTTCATTCATGACATTTAACGTCATTCATGACTTTTAAGAATTAGCGATTACTCTTACATAGGCAAAATTATTTATTTTTATTATCATAACTTTTCATTCTGCTATCCAGTTTTCCCTTCCTATTTATTTGTTATTCAATAATGTCTTTACATAAATACAGCTGCATGGGGCTAGGGAGATAGCTCAGTGGAATAAGTGTTTGCCTGGCAAGTGCAAGGTCCTGAGTTTGATCCCTAGTACCACCAAAAAAAAAAAAAAAAAGAGAGAGAAATATAAATAGTGGTAAATGTATGACTTTCATTTAAATTAATTTTTAACAAAAGTTGTACCTGTCTAGAATACTATGCACTATTTCCTTTTTTCTTTTTTTTTTTCTTTCTTTTTTTTTTTTTTAATTGTACAGCGTCTACACTGTCTTCCTACACAAATCTGGCTCTTAGTAATCTTCCTGTTTCCATCCTCCCAAGCACAGGGATTACAGGGGCACACCATCACACCCCGTCTCTGTCACTATTTCAGTGCCCCAGGGGTGGGGCCAGCACAACATGGGGCGACTGTGTGCTATTTTGACACATATGCACATTGCACAGTGTTCAAATCAAACTGAACACATCTCAAGCACCCATCATTTTTATGAGGGAAACATTTCAAGTCCTTCCTTCTGGCTTTCTGAAATGTGCATTATCACTACCCATGGTCACCCAACTCTGGGATGGCACAACAGCAATGTTCCCTCCCTCTAGCTACACCTTAACACCTGTTGATCAGTCTCTCCTCATCCCTCCCTGCCCTTTTGCCCTCAGCAGCTGCTAGTCACCTCTAGTCTACTGTCACCTTCGGTGTGATTCTCCAGATGAGTGAAATTACACGGTATATGTACTTCTGTCCCTCGCTTGCTTCACTCAACATAATTATCTCCATTTCCACCGGTGTAGCTCCAAATGACATAATTTCATGTCTTCGTGGTTTAATAGTATGTCACAGTTTATGCATATCATGCATTCTTTTTTCCATTCATTGATCATTGAACACAAGACTGCTTCCATTTCTTGGCTATTAAAATATTGCTTCAATGAATTTAATAGTCTAGAAGTATGTTCTACATGCTAATTTCATTCCTTTAAATATTCACAGTAAGAAAGCCAGACTACGTAGTGATTCTATGTTAATTTTTGAACAATTTCCCCACTTGTCTACAACCATACCACCCTGAATGTACCCAATCTCATCTGAACAATTTCCCCACTCGCTAATTGTCTCAGTTATTCTTATCTTGTTGCTGGGACAAGTACTCGACACCCAGAATGAAAGAAGGAAAGGTTTACTCAGCTCACAGTTACTGGAGGTTTCAGTCCATACTGAGCTGGCTCGAAAGCAGAGTGGCACAGGGCAAAGAGCATCCTTTCATGGCTGCAGCAAAGAGCAAGAGCAAAATGAAGGAGTAACAGCAACAATGGCAACCGAGAGAGAGTCTTGTCTCTCTGTCTCTCTTACACATCACTGAGGCTTTCTGCCCAAGGTTGGGCATTGCACTCGTACACCTAATCTCAGCAGTACTAAGACCTACAAGCCCAGTGGTTCATCCACAATCCCAGTGGATCATGAGTTAATCTCAAACTGTAAAAGCCCCCACCCCATGACTGCATGAGGCTTTGGGAGAACATCTATGTACAGACCGTAACACTAATTTACACGGCTAACGGCAGTGTACAAGGTTTCAAATTTCTCTACAGTCTCCCAGCATTCCTTTTCCTTTGTCTCCTTGATAAAAGCTACTCTTGCTGGTTTTTCGCTCCTTGTATGATTAGTGATGCTTAGAATTTTTTACACATCTGGTCTTCGGAAGGCCTCATTCTGACAAATGTTTATATAGGTCTACTGCTCTTTTATGAATTGCATCGCGTTCACTATTTTACTACTGAGTTTTGGATGTCCCTCATTTATTTTGGAAAACAGCCTCCTGTCAGAATTTGACTCTGGAAACTCGTTCTGTCAGCTGTCTCTTCTACTGCTTATTGTATCATTTGGTTGGGCAGATGCTTCAGAATGATGGGACTGCCTTTAACTCTTTCTCAGCTTTTGTGCCTTTGAGGTCTTATCCAAATGGATGAGGACATTGTCCTTATCCATTCCAATGTCCTGAAGCCCTTCTGCTTGGTTTTCTTCTAGTAGTGGCATAGTTTGGGGTGCCCCACGTAAGCCTTGAATTTCCTGTGAGCTGACTTCTGCAACTATGAGAGACAGAGGCCTTGTTTCATTCTCCTGTGAGTGGATAACGATACAAAATTATATGGCTATTCACACACACATATCTATCTACTTCTATCTACTCACTAAGTGCATAAATAAAAAATGTTAGTATATATGCAGACCGGCAATTCTAATTAGATTCTATAAGATTTATTCTAGACTTTTCTTTTCTGACTTTCTGCCTCTCCCTCACCCTCTCTCTCCCTTCCACTTCCCTTCCCACTTCCCCCCACCTCTCCACCGATGAAGAGATTTGGGCCCCAGAAGCAATAAATTTAGGATTCAAACACATGCTTTCTTTATTTACTTTGAAGTCCAAAATCTTCTTTTTCTGTCTTTTTTAGGGAGGTGTATACAGGGTGTTCACGATATCGCTACTAGATTGCACTCATAGTGATCCATCTGTTTGCAGCCTGCCAAGAGCTAGAATTACAGGTGCTTGCCACCCAATTTCAACTCCAGTTTCAGTCTCAGCATGCTCTGGGGGTGGGACTGGTACTACAGGCTCAGGGACTGAACCTCTGGACCTTGCACCTGCTTGCAGGGATTTTAATCAGCTGAGCTACTTGGAAGCCAAAATTCTAACCAGTAGGCTTTATTTTAACTAAGATCAGAAGCATTCCTCTGAGGTATTCTCTTTAAGTAATTCCATCAAGTTCAATAAATTACTGAAAATCTCAGTCTTTTAAACTGAGATGAAATTTTCCTCAATAAACAAGTGAAAATTTTCTATTGTGCATCTGGTTTTATAATTGTGGAAGACAACCCCATTTATGTCTCAAAGTTTATAATCTGTTAGTATCTAAATGTACTAGATCCACATTTTGTTTGTAATTAAGACACAGAAAATAGATACATGCTAATGTTTTTCTTGACCTGAGTAATTAAATTTTGCCTGAATTAGAATAATAACTTGACAGAGAAGTATCCAGTCTCCCATTTTTAGCTTTTCATAGTTCAGTCATTTTTCCACTATTTCAGATAACTGTCATCTTAGCCAAAGAAGAATCATGAAAAGGTGTAAACAATATCCATGCTATTCTGTGTCCCTGACCTTAAGAAGCTCATGAACTGGATCATTTACAGTTTTTCTGTCTCATTATTTTACTTTTCTAATTGTTGAAGGTCGACATAGTAGGAAATAATATTCCTTCAAATGCTTTTAGTGCTTTCATAGGTGTGGCTTAATAATTCAAGGAATGTTTTACTATTTTAAGCTAATATTCTTCATGAAGAAAAGCATTTAAAATTTCAAGTATTTGTTGCAAATATGTATGTTTGTATATAGCATTAATACCATTAGTGCTTCATGTGATTAAAATACCAATCCCAAGTCTCAAATTAATTCCAAGCAAAAATAATGTCAGGGCAGGAAGCATGTCTTATGTGATGTCTTCTCCCTGCTGCATAAATAATTGAAAATTAGTATATTTTTTCAGTAAGTGAGAAAATTATGTTTAGGGGGCCAGCAAGATAGTTCAGTGGTCTAAATCACCTGCTTAAGCAAGCTTAGGCAAGCACAGGAACCGAAGTTCTATCCCCCAGAAGCCCTTCCCTCATGGCAGGCTGAACAGGTCGCACACAAAAAAAAGGTTCGCTTTCAAAAAACAGTTGGTATTAGTAAATAATTATTATTCACTACCTTCATATGAATTGAAATGGAAAACAAGGGTGATTAAAATGGATACAGAAATGTTACTTGCTCATGCTCCTCAGGGGAACTGGGGAAGTTCTGCAGGTGCGTGATGATTTTGAACTCTCTTTCACTCTTTTCCCTGCTTCCTTCCATTTTTGATCCTCATTCTATTTGCAAAAAAAAAGAAAAAAGAAAAACATCCTATCTCCCTGTTTTCCATTACCTGTGTTTTATTTTGCTACTTTATTTGTATTTTGGGTTTCTCATATAAGAAAAGCCATGAGACATTTAAGCATGTGTGTCTGAGTCGTTTCACTTAACATTATATCAAGGTGCATCCACTTTCCTACAGGGACTCAAAGATCCTTCGTCATACCAAAGTACATCGAGCATAGAGTGCAGCTCTCTGCTGGCTCTGTCTTTCCTCATCACAATAGTCCCCGGTAAAACTGACCTTCACCGCTGTATTTTCTGTCCAGTTCTGGCTTTTGCTGGTCTGAGCAACACTTTGTAGAAAGGGCTATTTCTGAGGTAGAAATACACTTCTGCTGTTCGTGCTATCAAATCAAGTGTCAGTGCTTGATCTTCAGGATATTTCAAAGAAATATTCATCAAAAAAAGAACAAAAGCTAAGATGAAATAGAATAGATAATATAAAACAAAATGAATATAAGGACAAACATTGAAATTATGAATCAGAAAAAGAGAATGAAGTAATTCAAGATTGATTGCTGAACTACAAAATGGTGGAGGAGGACAGAAAGTTCGTGTATTTTTAATGTGGTACGGAAGGCACCACCCGGAGCAGAAGCATAAAGGCAATACTTTAATCAATAGCTTGAAGATACGTTATAAATATGAATAGCAAAATCAAAAGGAAACCCAAAAAGAACTGACAAAATCCATCCAAACACAGGCCTTCAAAACACCCTCAAAACTCTGTTTCTTTCCTACACTTTTGAAAAGACTTTCACAGTAAATATTTTCCCCCTACTGAGCACCTGGAATAGTGTCTATGTGTAGTAGATGCATAATGAATATTTAGTTGAACAATAAATGTAGATGCCTATGACACTTCTTAAATTTTAGTTTCTTATTAGTGTTTACAGTCTGTGAAACTTTCCCTCCTGGAGAATTCGTACATGCACATGACACAACTTAACTCTTTTTTATTTTTTTTTTTCTTCTGTATTTTTAAGGGGTCTATAGGGCGTTCAGGGTCTCACTATTAGATCATACTTATAGTGATCCGCCTGTTTACGGCCTCCCAAGAGCTGGGATTACAGACACGGGCCATCATGTCCAGTCTCAGTTGCTATTTCAGCATGCCCTGGGGGTGGGGCTGGCTAGGCAGGTGCATGGATTGAATCCCAGGACCCTGATTCTGCTTGCAGGCACTTTAATCTGCTGAGCTACTTGGCCAGCCCTCTTAACTCTTGTAATCTCTTCCCCTTCCTTCCATCTTCCTTCCTCCGTATCCTTCATTTTTGCAAAAGATCTTTCTCATTATTTCTTTTCATCCAACTTTTATTTTTCTCATAATTTATATTTTGGATTTCTTCTAAAGCAGAAACCATGCGATATTTTTGTGTCTGGTTTGTTTCACTAGCACAGTGACCTCAGTTTAGCACATATATTCATCCAAGCAACAACTGCCTAAGAGGTTTTCCTGGCTTTACTCAGCAGATGTTGCAAGGACCAGAATGATGATGATTTTATCATATGTATTACCTCAAGAAAAGGTTGGCCATATAGATGCAAAGAAGCATGAATTCAGTGTCTTTGATAAATTATTTTTGATGAACTATTTAAAATATGTTTAATCACCATTGAATCATAGTATTGATGCACTTATTTTTTTTTTTCTTTTCCTGAAGACTTCTAGAATGTAGTTAAATTATAGAAAGGTCGGCATCTTAAGTAATGATTATCTATTATATAAGCATATACTGCTTCCCAGTAGATAATAAACAGATTACAAAACGAATGTTTCTGGGTAATTCTAATAGCATTCTGTCATTGATATTCTTTGCAATTTCAAGTTATTTAAGTTCTCTCTCATCTTCATTTCCTTACCACCAAAATGAAGACAAATGACGATTCCCTAAATGAAGATTAACAATGATTTCCTCATTTGAGATTATTTTGATAAAACCAATGGCCAAATACTTTAAAATGAAGCCTGAATTCAACATGGTGGTTCCCCAATTCACAGTTCCACCTTAATTTAAATGAGGTCCAGTTTGTCATATGTAAAGATGGGAATGGATGCCAACAAACAATCAATAATTTACACTGAGAAAAAAACGTAGACTTGGTCTTCTAAAAAGCAGAAGTCTTCTGTGTGTTGATGAAGTGCTGCAGAAGCCATACCTATTGCATGTGACTAAGGACCCTGAAAATATTTATTAATGAGCAAAAAATTATGGCTTCCACTTGGCAATGACCGAAAGCTGAAGTAACACTGTAGTGGTTGATACATTGTGTCAACTTGGCTGGATGACTCAGCAGCCCAGTTCCCTGTTAGTGGGGGTCCAGCCCTGGAGTACAATTGGTTCCCCCCTAAAGTGTGACCAGGGCCTGCCTAGGATATGATTGGCTCCTCCCTACAGCGAGATGAAGGGCCCATCCTAAGGTATGGTTCCACCCTAGGGCACAATGGGCCCACCTCAGAGTGACTCAGCACAAAGAGGCTTTATAAAAGAGCTGAGGAAGAAGTCAAGACTTCACTTCGTGGGAGAAGCTTCAGTCTTCACATTCGGCCTGGACTTCATCATCTGGCTTGCAGCGCAGAAGACTCTTCAGCCTCCAGCTTGGACCTTTTGCCATCCATCGCAGACTGTTCAGTGTCCATTTCAGACACTTCAGTCTTCCATTGCAGACCCATCAGCGGACGGATAGAGACTTACACGGAGCACTGCAGTGAGTTTCAGACCTTGGAACGGAATTCTTCAGTCTGAGGTGTGCAGATGCCCTCTGCACACTTCCTCATCTGACTCTGGTTGACTATTGTAAGCCAATCTTGTAATTCCTTATAGATTGCATGTTTGTGTTAATATCCATTCCTTATATCTGTTTTGCTCCTCTAAGTAAAACCCTGACCAATACATACACAGACTTATGTTTCATAACCCGGACAAAGTTGGAGTTTCTCAGGGCTGATTCTTGACTAGAGATTTGCATGACTCGGTGACTAAAACCCAGTTAATGAATCCCATTGTTCTTACTAATACTGAACAGAGAATGAAACTCTCCCCATCAGGATTGCACTTCTCATCCAAAACACAAGGAGACTTGAAAATGACGGAAGAGAAGATGTAGAAGGGTGGGACATGGTCAATGGAAAGGAAAGAAAGGAGAGGTGAGCCTATTTATACTCTACTGCGGCACTCAGAGCATCATCTGGGCCAATCCAGGGAATTTATGAGAGTCCTGCAGTGAAGTGGAGGAAGAAGCAGGAAAAAAAGCTGTGTGCTCAGTCTCTTCAAAATAGGAGAGGAGCACCAGAAAGTCAGGTCAGAAAAGCAAAGGAGCATAGTGCCCGTTGAAAGGGAGCCACAAGAAGAGCTAAGCCAATTCTAGCAGAAAATTCTCAGAGCTGTCCTAATCTGGGAACCAGCAAACAGATGAAATGAACAGGAACACTGAGAATAAAGTCTCCTAATTCTCCTTTGAGCGGAAGCACAGTAACCATAGTTCTTGAATAAAGGAAAAAATAAATGTATAACATGAAAAAATTAATGAGCTACAGTTGATTACATGCCTACTGTAAGATAGCTGATGTGCTCTCCTGAACTAGTAAGGAAAAATTCAACTGTAATGTTTTCAGCTCTTTTTCTGTGTGCCAAACAAAGTCAGAGATATATAACTTTACTGCTGTTATTCTAATATTATTACATGGCACAGCCTGGCGCAAGTAGAGCACCACCAAAATTTATAGAAATATGCTCAAGAAAGGATTTAGAAGAAAATTGAGGGCAAAATCTTCTCTAATATTGAAGTTTTACCCAGTCATTTGTTGACATTCCATGGGGTATAAGAAAATCATACTATCATGCTGAGACTCCATTGCTTAAAACATAGGTTTTAGAATAATGACCAGATAAGCTCAGGGGATTTTTCTATCACAATATGTTAGCAATACATAATGGGGAGACTTATTTTGAGAAATTGGTTCATGCATTCAACATATCTTAAATATTTTCAGTCCCACTTTCTCCTTTCTTTCCCCCTCCCCCCTAATCTCCTTTCCCTTTTCCACCTAAAAATCTTTCCCTTTTCTTTCTGGTTTCCTGTCACCAGAGATTTTTCTTTGGGAAGCATTTGCCTTGACCGCTGAATCTAAAAATAAAATTAACTCACGGCGTTGTGACTTCTCCCTTGTCTATTTAGTCACACCTCCTAGTTCTTCACCCAGATTGTCACGAGTCACAAAACCCAACTTTTTCCGCGCTCAATGATTTAATATACTCTGTGGTTCATTTTTCTCCTTAAGCGACTGCTTCATCCTTTGAGAGAGAACAGT
Organism: Myocastor coypus; assembly: GCA_004027025.1. Lineage (NCBI taxonomy): Eukaryota > Metazoa > Chordata > Mammalia > Rodentia > Myocastoridae > Myocastor > Myocastor coypus. The sequence goes on along the minus strand of PVJA010008804.1, from coordinate 54,285 downwards.
TTAGTCTGAGCCACGCAGACTTTTCTCACGTGGCGATTCTCCATATCTCCACCTGGATGACTCTTGCACTCCTTATCATTTCTACTACCGTAGTCAAATATCTGCAGAAATCTGGTTTCTCTTATGAATTTAACAGGAACAGAGTTTAGAAAATAAATCAGTTTGACAAATGCATCTTTATTGGATTTTAGGACCATACCCATAACTCTTCATGAGATGCTCTTTGGGAGATAGGAAAAATAAGCCAAGAATAAATATGCCATAAAAATTCAAAATGAGAGCTACCGAGTGAATATAAAACATCCAAGGACTGTGCAAGGTGGAGAGAAGAGTAGTAGAAATAAAAAAAGATGAAATGAAGTCCTTAAAGTATTTTAATAACAAAAGAATTTCACAAGAACAGAGTATGTATACAGGCTTAGGGACAAATTCTATATCAATATTCCCAGTTCATTTTATTTTCCTATTTTTTAATTTTTTTCTTGTTTCAGAACTTTTGTTTGTTTGTTTGTTTGTTTATCTATTTTTATGGCGGGCTCAGCCTGCCCTGAGGGCAGGGCTGGCACAGCATGTGGTGCCAGGGATCAAACCGCGGTCCCTGCAGCCACCCAAGCTTTCTTAAGCAGGCGCTTTAGACCACTGAGCCACCCTGCCGGGCCCTAAAGCGAAAATTTTGTTTTTGTTTTGTTTTTGTGGGACCGGGGTTCAAACTCATGATCTTGTACTTGCCACACTTGTGCCACAGAGCTATCTCCCCAGCACTTTTTTTTTAATTTTAAAGAGAAAAGAAATGTAAATATTACAATAAAACCAAGTTTTAAAGCACATTAGTAGGACATTGACAGTAATTACATGGCACACTATTGTTCTATTAGTTATTCAGAGTACAAGATACAGGCATAAAGTCATCTCCAGACAATTAAAGCCTTATATAACACCTCAGTTGCTGGAACAAATACACAACACCCAAAATGAAGGAAGGAAAGGTTTATTTGGCTCACAGTTAATGAAGGTTTCACTCCATACTCAGTTGGCTCCAAGGCTGAGGGGCACATGGCAGAGGGCGACCTTCTGTGGTGACGGCCAAGAGCAGAGCGGGAAAGGCGGAGTGGCAGCATCAATGGCTACGCGGAGGAAGTCTGTCTCTCTTAAATTGCACTCAGGCTATATGCCCCAGGCTGGAGTGGTACTCACACCCATCATCACGGCAGCACTCCCATCCACAGCCCCACTGGATCATGAGTTAAACACAAACTCTAGAAGACCCACCCCATCACTGCTCTGCAGGACAACTAGACACCAACCATCGCATTCTGCTCCTGGACCCCTAAAAACTCACCCACTCCTTCCTTTTATGTAAAACACATTTTAGTCCGTCTCTAAGAGTTGTCAACGTCATAATAGTTTTAATATTGCTGAAAAGTCCAAGTCCCGAGTCTCCTCCATGATGTAAGGCAAACTCTTAGCTGTGAGCCTCTGTGTAAAGGAAGAGTTAAACACTTCCAACATTCATTGTCACAAGATAAACATCACCATTCCAAAAGGTATTCACAGCATTGGTACCAAAGCAAGTCCAAAAAAAAAAAAAAAAAAAAAAAAAAGAAGGGTGAACATTAAGTCCTGTAGTTCCATGTGGAACATCTGGAGCAATTGGCACTGAGTTGTGAGCTCTAAAAGCTTTATATGGCTCCTCCCCTGTGTCACTTTTGGTGGTAACGTCTATGGCTTCTCTCTTGGGCCAGCTTTGCTCCCAGTTTCCCTTAGATGATCCATGTTCCTGGCTTTTCCAAACTTCTGGGGTTTCCATAGAATAAGCTTCTCACGCACAGCTTTATATACTGCCATCCAAGGAGGACACTGCTTGGCTTCCTGGGCCTTCTAAAATCTAGAAAGAAGCCTACTTAACCTTGGAATTCCTGAATTCATCAAGCACATAAACCAATGCCATGTGGAAGATGCCAAAGTCTGGTGCCAGTTGGAGTAGTAGTCAGGTTTCCTTCTCTCTTGGCTGTAGGGGTCAAGCGCCTGGATCACTGAGCACTCTGACCCTGATTTTGAGGATTAAATCCTCTGTGCCAGTACCATTCTGAAACCCAATGTGGCTGGCACCAACATTCTGGAACATGGTGTACTAAGGCTTTCCCCTCGAGGCAAAGTCCCTCACCATTGCAATTCTGAGGTTGCAAAGAATGGAGACCTGTTACCTCCCATGATGCTCTCAGGCCATCCTTTCTATTCTCTTGTTCCTTCTTGGCAATGGAGATCCTCTCAGCTCTTCCTTAGGATTCCACAGCTGTATTGGAGCTTCATTTCTGGCCAAACGTATAACATTTTAAGTCATCATGCTGAGGTCTTTGCTCTTGATTCTCAACATAAATCTGGCTAAAAGCCCTCAACAACAGCCGTGCTACTACCTCAATATTTGGCTGTTTTGATGTCTTTAATTGGATTAAATCAGTCTGCCATGTTTAAAGTCAGTCTGAAGAAAAGCCTCTGGATATGAGCAAAATGCAGACAAAGTTTCTGTCAAGCCAAAGTACAAATCATGCAGAGATGAACCACCAATGTAGTCTTTCTTTCCATCAGAAACCACCCCAGGCTTGTCTTTACAGGTAGGCTTCCTGTCAGCCTTTCGGTCTGAGCTCTGACCAGAATCTCCCACACAGAACAGCTGAAGCTGTTCCAGTGCTTCTCTTATAAGTGACAGTTCTGAACCTTTCCTCTCTCTTCCAATAAGCAATTCCCCAAACCTTGTAGTCCACATGGTCAGGTTTACCCACAACAAGAACCTCTGGTACAAAATTCTATCTCAGTTACTATTCTCTATTACTGAGACAAATACCCAACACCCAAAATGAAGGAAGGAAAAGTTGATGTAGCCTACAGTAAATGGAGGTGTCAGTTCATGCACAGCTGGCTCCAAGGTAGAGGGGCACCTGGCAGACAGCAGCTGTTCATGGCAGTGGCAAGGAGCAGACAGCGAAAGGAGTGGCAGCAGCAGCAATGGCTACAGAAAGCAAGTCTGTCTCCCTTAAAATGCATTGAGGCTATAAGCCTCAGGCCAGGTGTAGTATTCACACCCAGAATCCCAGTGGATCCTGAGTTCATCACAATCTCTAGAAGTCTGTCCCATTACTGCATGAGGCTTTGGATGGACAGCTAGACACAAATCATAACAGCATCAGACTCCAGACTATGGAAAATATTATACTCAAATAACTGAAGGAAGTCTTGTGGAACTATTTTTAGAACTATATGTAGCATAGCTATGTCTAAGTCACTTCTAGAGAAAATGGATAAAAAAAAAAAAATGAACACCAAACTTTCTACAGGGACAGGCAAGATTTCAAATTAAGTAAAAAAAATTCAGAGCTATTGTATTTATAATAAAAATAGCAGTATAGATGTGGCTTATCATAAAATTAAACCACAACATAAGATTTTCAGCTCCTCCCTTTATGCTTTTGTTCCTTTCGCTGCCTTCTTCCTGTGACCTGTTTCTGCTGTGCCATTCTACCCTGATTTGGAGCCTGCTGATTATTGAACCAAACCTCTACAAACTGTCTCTCTGTTCCCTGATGTATAAATGGACACACTCAGCAAAGAAAGTCTTGGATGACAGATTCTGGAAGATGATTCGTTTGGAAGACTTTGTTACCAATAACTGTAGCAAAATAGAATTTTTCTGGACTCTGCACAGCCTGCAGGACTCGGGTAATATCTGATCTTCCTTAGCCCCAAAGGCTTAGGTGTGGAGCTTCTGCTGGTGCTAGAGCAAACTTGTAAGAACTTAGGAGGACTGTGAGTGGCCTGCAGGACTCTCTCTGGGTGATTGCTTCAAGCTTCAAAAATGCCAAAACAGGAGAAAAGACAATTTCAATATTTCAGCTCACCAATAATAAATGCAGGTGACAAAGCCATCCAAGAACTTGGTAGTCACACATGTGAAATCTCTGAACTGAAGTAAAGAAACAAGTCCATCAGATTATAGAAGAAATAAGGTAAGAAATAATTTCATGACCAAAAAGTGAAGACAAGAACTGTAAAACAATTGATCAGCCCCACTAAAGAAAACATAGATAAGAAAAATAGAATAGATCACAAAAGTGATGGAAACACTGAATCAACAATAAAGGAAAGAATTAGAATCATGAAACAGATTCAAACAGATATCCAGGACATTAAGAATTCCACTGAAAGTTGGCAAAAACTAATTCAATGAAGCTGAAGATGGATTTTCAGACCTCAAATACAGTCTTGCAGCTAAGGAATATGAAATAGAAGATCTCTGAAAATTGACAAGGAACCAGTAAACAACAATTCAGCAGCTACAAGATGATGCAAAGAAAGATAATATAAGAATAACAGGTGTCCATGAAGCAGTGGGAGACAGCATAAATGGAATAAAAAGACTATTTTCAGAAAGACTAGCAGAAAATTTTCCAAACATGTGAAAGGAATCTGACATACAGATAAGTGAGGGATATAGAACTCCACACAGCCATAATCACTATAATGTCAGAATATGAAAATAATCATATAGCCACACGGAGTACTGTGTAGAACTAAGGGAATGGGAAAAAAAGATGCCAAAAAGAACAACAACCACGCATGTATACATGTGCATGTGCATACATGCACACACACACACTCACACAAACACACACATATCTTTTTATTTGTATGTGGCTCACATACATCTTCTTCATAAGTTCTCTCGGGCTGCTTCTTCTACCTCCTAAGCCAAACCACACTAACCCTCTCCCTTTACTTGCTTTTCTGCATAATTTGGATAAACCAAGGAGCATCCAGTAATAACAACAAAAGCTCAATGCACGGTAGGTAACAATCCTCCTTAGAACCCTAAGAAACAGGGACTACAAGTTTATTCCGAATGAAGGGAAATGCAGCACAGAAAGGCTAAGGAACTTGCCATAGGTCACACAATGACTCAAAGCTCCAGTCCATGTTGTAAACTACATGAATGTGAAGGGCAAATCTGGGGCCTAAGCCTCATTTTCATCAATTCTTCAAAAATCATAATTTGAAATGTTTTAAAAAGCAATTTTATTTAAGGAGAAGCATTTCAGAAAGGGTTTTCATCCCATGATTTTTATTAGCTTGTATTAGGGGCACTGAGCTCCGGCACCCGACAGTGTCACATCAGTGTAGATCCCCGTGAGCCTGCTGCCTGGAAAGGAAGCCTTGAAAGGGGCCAGAAGTGGGTAGTATCTGAGCTCTTCGCTATCTCATGATGATACAATCGTGATGGCCCCGTGGTAACAGGTCACCTATTCTGACTAAGAAAACATCCTCCAATTTCTTTGTTGCTGCAGGGTGTTAAAGGCTCTTAATGCACTAGGTGGGGAGTACAGTGACCCAGAAAGGAGAAAACTGCTCGATTTCCACCTACATCAGCAGCCTGCAATCTCATAGACAAAAGCATGCTAAAAACATTATTTTGTGACGACTTTCTGAGACACTCATAAAACAGACTTCCTGTTGAAGTGCTCCTGTTTTCTTCTGATTGTTTAAGCTTCAGGATGCCCTTTTCCTCCCTCCTCCAAAAAGATGTGAAAAATACAAAGTGAATCAGGTGGTATTGAGCTGTTATATGATTTCAGATATCAAGCCTTGTTCCAGGTCATGAGGGGTTGGCCCCTTCCTGAGCAGTGCAGTTAAGGCAGAAAGTAGTGTACCCCAGGTATGGTACCTTTCCTCTTGAGAACTGTCACGTACTGATACATACATGATATCAAATGCCATGTCCATAAATATAGTCTCACTTCACATATGTTAGTCTGAGTTTCTCAAGTTGTGGCACTGACCACAACCTATAAAATACGCAAATGGTACCTGACCAGTTCCATTCATTCACTGATATTTAACCACAAATATCCTAGCAGTGGTAAAATCGCATCAAAATGCTCATAAGAACCTTTCAAAGTTTTAGATAAAGAAGCCAACAGCAAGCACAGACTCTTAAGTGCCAGAGTAATTGTCAAAGTAGATGGACAGAAAGATAAGAACAGGATTAAAGAATGGAAAATATTTAGAAGAGAGAATGAGTGAATTAAAATACATTCCTCGCTGTAAATTTTTGACCCTGTCTTCCCATCTCTTAGACTAGAAATATTCTTTCCTTCTCTTAAAAGCATAAAAGAAACTGAGCAAAATCCTTTTCCAAATAGATTTCTTCTACATTTCCATTTGTTAAATTTCTTGAAAAATATTGGTCAATTTTCATATTTCCCCCATCTTCCCACTAACATTCTCTCAAATTCTGTAGTCTATTTTCTGTTCATTCCTCTCTATTTGTTCTAGAAACTACCAAGATCAGCAATGTCACAAAATCTAGTCTTTCCAATTCCTACCTTACTTTTATTCTGCAGTGTTTCACACTATAGAGTACTAGCTCCTTTATACAACTCATTCATTCTTTGATGTCCTATTGACCATAACCCCTTCTCATTATCTGAGGCTTCTGGATACAAATTTCTTTCACATAAGCTGTAGTTTATCACTGTGCTTTGATTTGCCTTTCTATTTCAGTACACATTTATAGCTAACATTCATCTTGGAGAACTGGTGCATGCACAGTAGATACTTTCATTCTCGCCCTCTCTCTTCCCTCCCCCTCCACTTCTAAATCTCATTCCCATTTGCAAGACATCTTTTGCAGTCTTCAGTACATATCTACTTCCTATTACGTCTTAAATGTCTGGTATAGTCATCGCAACACCTAGGAGGCTAAAGCAAGAGGATTGCTACAAGCTCAGGACCAGCCTGAGATGCATGGTGAGTTAAGGCCAGTATTGTATGTTATGATTTGGAGCCAAAAAAAATGATGAGAAGACTTGATGAATGTAGCTTCAGAGGTCTCACTGAGATCTGTCTCTCTCAAAGTGAGCCCAGAGCTCCAGAAGCATCTCCTTTTTATTTAGGACTATAACCTCTGTTGACCTTCACTAGTTGTTTAATTCACACAATTGTTAAATAAAAGGATTACAAGGAGGGGAGGAGATAATCACCAACATCTCAAGTAAGGGCGGAGACATCAGTCAGGATAAGCTTTTACCCACACTCTTAAATCTCAGTTTTCTGGAATCCCTAAGTAACAGATTACAACCCACCCTCAGCTTTGTTTATTGGACTTCACTTCTTTAACATGCTAGTTTCTTATCTCTGCAGGCCAGACTGGACTAGAGAGTGAGACCCTCCATCCAAAAACAAACAAAAAATATTGTTTTTCAATTTCTCCATTGATCTATGTTTCATCTCCTGAGCTGAGAGAACTCACTCATTCCTTAATTATCGCATATTCTGATGAACCTCAATTCATAACTTCCACCCAACCTTTCCAGCTCCAGTCCCTTATTTCACTGTGTGTTACACATATGTACTGAAAATTCCTTACGAATCATATATTTAACATTATCCAACCAGATGTTAGCAATAACCTATGCACCAAGCTTTTTAAACAAATTCTCCATAGTATTTCTATCTACTTAACTATTCTAAATAATAAAGAAATTCTTCCTAGACCCCTTGTCTTATTCAACAACTATACATCATGTTTCACAAGTCATTTTTCCTGAAATTCTTAGATATCGCAAGTTAATTCCACGCTAATTTGCTCTATTTCTACTGACTTATTTAAGACCAGGTTATGGTGCTCTTGACCTACTCAGTATACTAATATTTAATCTGTCAATGAAGATTTGCCACAAGACTTATAATGCCCTCCTTCTCTTAAGCAGATTGCTAAAATACTTCTCTTATTTAGAGATTCCAACTCCATCTCCTATTGAGACAAGAAGACTCTTCTCATTACTGCCTCTGTCTACTTTCTACAGTTAATTTCTCCTATTCTTCCAAAAGCATGCTGCATTTGGGGCATTCAGGACTATTAGTAGCTGCCAAAATATCCTGTGTTGCTTCATTAGACTTTTGAATTTGTTTTGTTTTTCTTGTTGTTTCAGGGAAATTTCTTGTTCCACCACCACCATTTGTCCTGCATCACATTCTGTTTTATCCTTTGTGTGTTTGTGTGTGTGTGTGTTTTGTTTTATTATTAATTTTAATGAGAAAGAAATAATAATGAGACAGTTTCAAAACACGTTAGTAGGACAGCCACAATAATTAATACAATGCATATTGTTGTCTTCATAGTAGTTGTTCAGAGTACAAGATGCAGACATGGTAACTTTACTAAACACCATTAGTACAAATCTTCCTCCTCTCTGAACTAAGAGAAAGTAGTTGTATGTATAGTCCAATATTTCATAATAGTAGTGGGTTATCTGGAGAACTGTCAGAACTTAGCAACTACACTGAGGACAGCAATGTGTAATACTAAAACCTTGCTTGCAGTATCTATCACTCTGGTCCTCTAAATGTGTACTGCTTCTAAGGTCAAATCAGCTATTGCAATACTCTCTCTCTCTCAAATAAATGTTTGCTTTTTAAAAAGGTAATGAAAAAGAATAAGAGATAAGAAGAAAATACCATAGGATGGACCTGTTTCATCCTTAAGACTGCTTCAAGTCTATGTAATATTCCCTGGTTTCCCAATTTAGATGTTTTATGCTCTGGTTGATAACAGCAATTTTACATAGATATTGCATTCGACATTTTGTTTCTAAATCCTCTGTCCCCTAAGCTGAGCTGTTCAGAGGCTCGTGGTTATACAGTGATCTGTGTACAGTGGTGTATGCAGCGTTGGCAGCCTAGTAGAGGAAACACAGCTGCAAACAATCCGAACGGTGGGCGATGCCATGGTAGCCACATGCACTAATGTTACAAAACATATAGATGATGCTCTGGCAGTAGATACAAAGGAACATGATTAGAGAAGGAATTCATTCTCAAGAGAGAGGGTCGTGTTTACTCTTCCAGAATTTTTATACATATGAGAAATGAAGGAATTTCCATCTCATCAAGATTTACCCTCTGTAGTGAACACTAGAATAAGAGCAGATCACAACCACTGAGATATTGCTCAGGTCAGTCAACTCATGTGGTAACCATATGAGTTTTGATCTATGTATAAAAATTCAGTGGAACTAATTAACATATCTATGACCCCACCAAATTATGTTTATTATAAGAATGTTAGAATCTATTTTTAACAAGTTCTAGGTATATAGCATACTACTAACTGTAATCACCATGCAGTGAAATAGAAGATCATTAATACTTATTCGACAAGTCTGCTTGGTCTACTGGTCTGTTTAGATCATTTATCAGAATTTTCCCGTTCTCTTCGTTCATGCCAGTCTCCAATAACTATGTATCTACTGTTTCTATGTGACCACCCTTCAAGGATTCTCGTGGTAACATTTGTCCTCTCTGCTTGATTCGTTGTGTCACAAATAACAGAACTTCCTTTGTTTTGCAAACTGTGTAGTATTCTGTGTGCGTACCATCTTATTTTGCCATTCACTCACTCACAGATTCCTAAATTCCTTCCATAGCTTGATTATCATGAATATCGCTGAAATAAATATAGGAAGACTGATTACTTTTTTACATAACAGTTAGAGTTCTTTTAGACATATACTCCGAAGTAGAATTGTTGAATTGTATGGAAATTCTGAATTCCGCCTTTTGCATCCTATCATCCTAGATATGAGATTAGAAAAATTACTTAATCTTTTCACTTTGAGTTTCTTATATTCATTGACTGCAATAAAAACTACTAAAAACTAAGTAGTTTATTTGAGCAAAGGAATTTGTGAATCACACTGCTGGGAAATAAAAGCTATTCCAGGTTCCCCTGAAAAAAATACAATGGGAAGCATGTATATGGATAGATAGCGAGCAAGACAAAGGAAACACTCAATTGGCTACAGTAATTGGATTTCTGCTTGCCTAGAAACCCAAGGTGCTTAAGCTAACTTTGTCTAATGATCTCCTAATTGATTAAATTAAGAGAAACAATAAAACAAGGCATACAATAACTCACTACATGCCACATACACTTTATAGTGTGCATTCAAAAATATCATTGACTGTATTTAAGAAAGTGGGACTAGTACAGAAGAGAACAAAAGTAACAAGGACACCAAGAGATCAAATTCGACTACATTGCTTTCTCACAAACAGACCCATCATGTTCAAATATTTTATTTGAGTTCAAATACCTTAACTTTTTGACCCATGAATGCAAATCATTTATGTAACATTACAGTGGTCTCAGAATTTGCTTATGGGTTCTAGCAACTGTACAGCTATATAAATAATTTCACTTGAAAACTCTGTCTTCAAAAGGAGGTCTAATTCAGTAAGCCAAAGGAACTTTTAAGATTCTGATGTGCAATGACTCTTTCTGCAATGAAGTTATTAAATTCATGATGAAAGCCTTGATCCCCTTGTAAAACTATTAGGGAAGTTCAAATTTCTACCCCAGAGCCAAGTCCTTCCTGCCGAGAAGCTGAACTTGATTGAAGTCAATGAGAGTTAGGTGTGTGTAAATGACGACAGCTTTGGCTCGCAGATAAAGTTCCTTCTATTTTCTCTCGGCCTGAGGAGCTTTTTCTGCTCTTTCATCTTAAGACAGGGGCACTGCATACAGATGAGCATTCTCTTCAACTGACCTCAGTGAAGATTATTTGAAAAACTTATTTGCCTTTCAAACACATACTCTACATTTTCTGCAGGGTTACATAATCCGCCAGAAATAATAACTGCTTCCTTTCTAAGGAGAGAATAAGGCAATGAATCAGTTCAGATTTCTATCACTTTCTTGTTGTAATCAGACACGTGTCTTTTTTTTACTATGCCGTTCCATTTGCTTACTTTTATTTTAAAATCAAGTTTATTGGTATAATCTAGATATGCAAATGATCACATTAAGCATAGGGAATTCATACCTGAACATGACATATCTTAGTTCCTCTCTTTTAGCTCTTGCCCTTCACCCTCTTCAAGCCATCTTTCCTTCCTTATTTACAAACTTTGTTTCCATTTCCCCCCTTTTTCCTCATTTATTTTCTCTTCCCTTCCACCCTTCCTCCTCTTTTCCTTTAAAAAATTACTTCCTATATCATAATATCTGCTGTACATTTTGGTTCCCCTTCACGCTTTCTCACACTGTAAAGACAATATGATATTTACATGTATCAATTTATTTCATTTAATAGTATTGTCTCCAGATCCATCCATTTAGCTATGAATATCTCAAGTGTATCTTTGTGAGTAGTACTCCACTTTATTAACACCCATTTTTATTTATTCATTGGTTTGTGAGCATTTGTTTCAATACTTGACCTAGCTATTTGCCTTCTTGGTGCCTTTCCCTTCACTGACTTTGAAGACTGAGTAGTGAGCAGGAAGGGTCAGCCAAGGGAGGTGGGCATCTTCAGTGCTAGAAAGGTAGAGAAAATGGACTCTCCCATTAAGCTGTGGATGTGCCTATACCTCAGTATCAGCCTAGAGAAATGTATGTGACACCTGGCACACAGATCAGTAGGATAATAAATTCATATTGTTAAGTCAAGTAAGTTTGTAGCAATTTGTTATAGAAGCAATGAGAAACTGCACTGGATCCTAGATAAGTCTGCTGGAGAACTGCTGAGTATCTTTTTCCAAAGACTAGAGTACATCCCTGTTATGGTTTGTATCTAGTCGTCCCCCCAAATCTTCATGTAAATCATGGGACTGTCAAGTGCGCAGCGCAAGGGGCGGGGCCAGAGTGGTGTGAACTGATAAGCTGACAGTATGCACCTCCCCCGTAACCCTCTGGCCTGGTGGCCTTTTCTAGAGGTATGGAGTGAGTCATCCTGGACACAGCAACATCGTTGCGAGGTCTTGTTATGTAATTCAGGCTGCTTTAAATTACAAAACCTGCAGTAACTGTGAGCTACACAGGCCTTTCCTCTCCTAAGCTTGCACATCCATTATTTGTTCCAGCAACAAGAGAAAAGTAACTAATACAGAATTTGGTACCAGAGAAGCGGGGCTGTGCTTAAATCTGACCATGTGGATTATCAGCTTTTGGGAATGGCTTATGGGAAGAGGTAGGAAAGGTTTGGAGATGTTGTCTGCAGGAGAAGCAGTGAAGGAACTTCAGCCTATCTGCAGGGGAGATTCTAGTCAGAGTTCACACCAGAAGACTGATAGGAATCCTGCCTGTAAAGACCAGGCTGTGGAGGTTTCTGGTGGGAAAAAGGACTGAATCGGTTGTTGGGCTCCAGATCAGGTGTGTCTTGGCTTGCCAGAAAGCTTGTCTGCATTTTGTGTGTCGGTAGACTTTCCCTGAGATTGAGATTAAGCACGCAGGACTGATTAATCTTTCAAAGGCTCTTAGGGCTGTGGACAAGACAGTACTGAGATTTTCATTGCCCAAGAGGAACAGGAGGATAGAAAAGACTTCTTGAGGGCATCACAGCAGGTGGCAGTTTCTCGCCCTTTGCAGCTTCAAAATCACAAGGGTAAGAGACTTTGCTTTAAAAAGAAAGCTACGGAGGATCATGTTCCAGAATGCAGGCAGAGGCCACAACAGACTACAGAATGACACCACCATAAAGAATTTGTTTCTCAGAATCAGGGTCAGAGTGCTCAGTGATCCAGGCACTTGACCCCTGCAGCCAAGAGAGAGAAAAGCCTGGCTACTGCTCCAGCTGGCAGCAGCCCTTGGCTCCATCCATGTGGCATTGGTTATAGGCACATGCAGAATGCAGTAATTCTGAGGTTAACAGGCTTCCACGTAGATTTCAGAAGAAGGCCTGGGAAGCCAAGCAGTATGCCCTGAGAGGGTGGTGTGAGAAGCAGATAGTGAGAAGTTTACTCCATGGAAACCCCAGAAGTTTGAAAAAGCCAGGAACGTGAATCATCTAAGGAAACATGCAACGAAGGAGCAAAGCTGGCCTAAGAGAGAAGCCATGGGAGCTGCTACCAAGAGTGCCTTAGGGGTAGAGCCACATAGAGCTCACAATTTGCCACAGATTGCTTCAAGTGTTCCACAGGCAGCTATAGGCCTTATCGTATGCCCTGCTAGATTTTGGACTTGTTTTGGCCTCAATGATTTGTATCTTTCTGTGTATACCTTTTGGAATGGCAATGCTTATTTTGTGCCTTTGAATGTTGGATGTATTTAATTTTTTATTTGTACAGGGGCTCACAGTTAAGAGTTTGTCTTGGATCTTGGAGCATACTTGAGACTTGGATTTTTCAGAAATACCGAAACTGTTGGGACTCTGACAAGTCCATCTCTTAGAGACGGACTAAAATGCCTGTTAGACAAAGCGATGTGGGTGAGACTTTGGGAACCCAGCGTTGGAATGTTATGGTTTGTATCTAGTTGTCCCCACAAAGCCTCATGTAAATCATGGGGCTGTCAAGCACGTGGCTTGAGGACCAGGGCAAGCCTTGAGGGTAAGGACCAGAGAAGTGTGAACCATTAAACTCACAGTATGCACCCTCACCCCCCTTCCCCTGCCCAGACATTGGTGACCTCTCTTAGAGGTACAGAGTGGATCATTCTGGACTCAGTGGTCCAGTGCCTTGAGGTCTTACTATATAATTCATGCTGCTTTAAACTATGAAATCTCCAGTAACTGTGAGCTAAATAAACTTTTCCTTCCCTGCCTAAACTTGTGTGTCAGCTATTTGCCCCAGGAATGAGAGAACAGTAACTAAGACACATGGTATCTGTCAAAATATTGTATTTAATCCTTATCCAGTATAATTTAATGACTTAAATTGTCAAACAAATATCACTTTCACTAGTTGAATTCATTTAACTTATTTTTCTCTGAATTTTTAGAATTAAAGTTTCTCTCAATCTCTGTAGTTGAACAAGAAATTATCAGTATCCAATTACTAGATTTTTTTTTTTGGGGGGGGAACCTCATTGTTATACTTTTATCAGCATGTAACTAAAAAAACTCTCAATTCCAAAATTAGAGCATTAATAAATCACCATCAATGGATCTGACCACTGTGGTTTTCCTTTTGCAAAAATGTCATAATTCGCCTCATGGATGACACTACGATTTTTAAAATATGAAGTCTGAAATACAGCATTACATCATTTCTGGTTTATTATTTAATAATGGCAACTCTGAAAGTCTGCCCTTACTGCAAAAATATATACAATGAAATGTGTGAGTCAGTGACTAATATAGACTTGAATGGTAGAATTCTGGTTCAATGCTAATAGTTTGGGGAAGAGAAGAATTATTTTGAGTCACAAATTCCTAGACCTTTTTCATTATGGATGCAGCATCATGAATTGCAGTAGATATTACAGGATTTCATGTTTCTTATCATCATCATCATCTCTTTATGAAACAAGATAAAGATCTTTCAGGGAGAGAAACAAAAGGGTGGAAGAGGAGTAAGAAAACCAGACCAAGTAGGGCTGCATCCTACACAGCCTTCTAGCCATGTGCTAAACAGAGCACATCTATGGGTTGAACGTATTTTAGCTCCTAAATTCAGTTTCACAAGTTTTCACAGAACCCTCAAATATATCAAAAATGATGCATGTGTCATCTCAGTTGGTCCAGAGAATACACAAATGTTCCCATTAAGTTGCATGGAAAAGTAGCTTTTAAAAACAATTCCATCTCGAAACATAGATGAGAGAAAGAGAAGACAATTTATCCCAACATATACGAAGATATCTTTGGCTGCAAAGTGAGGAACCACAGGGAAAGTGACCTCAACTGTGTATGACTCAGAGTTCTATCATAGGGGAAGACTACAGAACCCTAGACAGTGCACATTTTAGCAGGCGCCACCACAAGAAAACCCAAACACATGACACTGTAGCAGTTCAGATGTCACTCAAGCTACAGTGAATGAAAAGGGAAAAATAATAACCAGTTTGAGGTTGGGAGTCTAGAACTTTCTCTAGACAAAAACTAGGAAGCATACAGCAAATTGTATTGTCTGCTATCAGAGAGGCAAGATATTTAATGGTACATGGTTTCATGGAAAAACATTTTTGCTATGCACAGCTGGACACATAACTGGTAAAAGGTTTTTGAACTGCAAGTAACTTTAGAAGGTATTTACTCCAAATTTATCATTTAATCTGAATTCACAAACATAGCCATATAATTAATGGCAGTCAGAATCAGAACGGCATGCCCTGTTTTCAAGTTTAAACTCCTACTTCATCAGATTGCTGCACTGTCATCATAAAATGTGTATTATTATTTAGGTAATACAAATTATCATTTCAAAATATAAGCAGTTTTACATGAGCTGTGAATTTACTTAAGTGGGCTTGACAGGCTGGCATTTATGGTTGTCAGTCTGTTATATTTGTTCCAACAAATGGTAAAAATATCCTGCATGAGTATGGTAAGTAATTTTTGCCTCTAGGCTGGCTGGAGGCAAGAAACAGGATGTTTTATTATTAACACAACTCAAAACAAGTAATTATCTTTGAATATTTTACTATCAATGTATCTGCTATATACTTTAAAATAAGGGGAAAGTGAATTACAATAAATCTAGCTTTCAACTTGTGTTGTCTAATCTGAAAAAGGTATTAGAATGAGAAAGAAATTTCACTATTTCTCAAGATTTTTTTTATGTATTTAGTACAGGGTCTACAGGGTGTACATGGTCTCACCACATAGATCAGACTCATAGTGAGTCTTCTGTTTTCAACCTCCAAGCACTGGGATTACAGGTGAGGGTCCATGTTGGTTTTGGTCCCTTGCTCCATGTGACACTCACGGAGTGATACTGTGATAAGGAAGAGCTCCACCTGTGTGAAAGGGAGTACTTGGGAAACCACGGAACTCCTCCCTGCATTTCTCTTAGTCTAAAGCTCACAAAAGAGAGATCTTACCTTTGAAACATTATAAGTAGACTACATGAATTGAGAGAAAACCATGCCTATGTGGACAATAAGGCAGGATATAACACCATGGAAACTTTACCCAGTTTCTTGTAGGGATATTATAAATAGGAATAAACTTGAAAAATATAAAAAAGTCCTCTTCTCAGAAGATATCATGTTATGTATGAAACTTGAGTCATGTTTTCATATGTAAATCTTTTCAATATTGTGTAGTCTTCTAAAGCATTCTTTAACCCAAAAGTACTCATTTTTAATATTGATGTGATCCATAATGTCAGACATACCAGCAAAGAAAAACTTTCTAATTTCCAAATTGGAGAAATTGTATAATTTTGCTGAGTTTCAACTTTCCACCTGAAAACTGTAATAAAACCTGTTAACTACTATTATTATTTTTAATCATATCTAGCACATAGTTAAGACTCAACAAATAATGATACAAACATCCTACAAAGGGAAAGAAAAACATGTTTGCTCTTGACTGAAATTCACTGACAAAGATGTAGGATAAATGTTAAGATTTACTCTTTTGAATGAAATATATAATTGAAAGAGAAAAATAGGCTGCACTTTTCAGTATGAAAGTACTACATCCTTCTAATGGGTTGGGCATAGTATTGTCAGGACAATATGATATATCTAAGGCCTCTATATTTTTTCCTATGTTTGTAGAATTTGAACATCACCTAAAACCTGGATGGGACTGAGAAAATGAAGTGCTCCTAGATGAGGTTAAAGGTTCTTCCTTCAAACTTCCAAGGACACTGAAAACCTGCAGCACAATCCTAAGCAAGACCCATCATGAGTGTCACCCCAATACTGCAAAAGAAGGCTGGATAAGGCAGCACTGTCACCATGCTGAGGCTGAGTGCGAGAAACATTTTCACATATCATGAACAGCCAATGCACAGTCTGACGGTTAAATCCTCTAGCAGCCTCCAGGGTCCACACATCTCACAATAATCTTTTAAAATAAAGCTGCTGCTTGAGTACTACTCTCAGAAAATTACCCGGCCATCAATTTATTCTCCCGCTTTTAAAATTTCACCATCCATTTCCCTAAAGTGACTGCCTAGAAGGTCTTAAATCTCAAAAAAAGGAAGTTACATTCCCATTATAGATTACATTAATATTTTCTTCACTTTTTATATAACTTCTCAGAAAGTATAGACTTTTGGTTCATAGTAACGTAGTTTATGATTAATTATTCTCTACTTTATCTGAATTTTTTATTGCAAAGTAGATGCGATGTTGAAAGAGCTCCCTTAAGGTAGAGCTCTTTTATATTCATGTGCTACAATTTGTCTTTGTCATTATTTATTACAAAAAGCGAAATCATTTTTCTAAAAATTTGAGGCTACAACTTTGTTTTTCAAAACTAAATTTTAACTTAGCATTCAGTTTTCATGTTTTCACATAAGCACTTTCTACTGGTTTATTTTTATTTTTTATTTTATTTTTTTTTTTTTTGCGGGACCGGGGTTCAAACTCACGATCTTGCACTTGCCACGCAGGCACTTGTGCCTCGGAGCTATCTCCCCAGCCCCTTCTACTGGTTTATTTTTATAGTATAATTAAAACTATTTGATAGATTATTTTATCTTTCAAATGATTAAGATTCAACAACATGAGCCGGGCGTGGTGGCTCACGCCTGTAATCCCAGCACTTGGGAGGCTGAGGCAGGAGGATTGGTGCGAGTTCGAGACCAGCCTGGGCTACAAAAGTGAGCGCAGGACCAGCCTCAACTGCATAGCGAGACCCTGTCTCAAAAAGACAAAAAAAAAAAAAAAAAGATTCAACAACATTATTGACTTGTGTACAAGAAATGTTGAATTTTGGCTGAATTTTTGTTTCATGAGACATTCAAGTATAAATCTTGTATAACTAAGAAAGACTAACTTTTGTTAAAGCAGTTTGTCTCTAGCTGGATTTCCCTCCCCTACCCCCAACCCCCAACTCCCAGAAGAGGTTAGGGATGCTGAGTGAGTAATTTGATGAAAAAATCTGGAGTTCCATTTATCCCAAAACTCTATGCAGATATATCAGAGACTAGTTCATCTCCAAATGTCCCTCTTCCTCACATAAGGAAAATAAACAATTCCATCTAACCACACAACTACTCTAAAGAAAAACACATTTTCCTTTTTCTCCCCACTGCTAGCTGAGGCATATACCTAAGATCTGAAGAATTTAAGCAGAACAATCCTATGTAACCCCGACGCTGGCAGAGGAGTCCGTCCCTTTCGCATTCTTTTTTTGTTGTTGTCGTTTTTGGTTTTTTGTTTGTTTGTTTTGTTTTGTTTTGGTTTGGTTTTTTTTGTCTTTTTGAGACAGGGTCTCACTATGCAGTTCAGGCTGGTCTTGAGCTCACTTTTGTAGCCCAGGCTGGTCTCAAACTCACATCAATCCTCCTGCCTCAGCCTCCCAAGTGCTGGGATTACAGGCGCGCGCCACCACACCCGGCCACCCTTTTGTATTCTTCAAGCCCTTGTGTGCTACACTGCATTACAACACCTGAGCATTCCAGAGCCATCTTAGCCACACAATGATATGCCAACCATTTGGCCACTAACTCAGTTAAAACACACAAAATGTGGGAATAATCGCCACAGTATTTTAAAACAGGCACTTATTGCTTAGCTCCTCTACTGTAGCTCATAAGAATGTTTATTAAAAGATTCAAACACTGGGGCCAGAGAAATAGCTCAGAGGCACGAGTACCTGCCTGGCAAGTGCAAGGTCCTGAGTTTGATCCCCAGTTTCACGAAAGAAAGGAAGGAAGGAAGGAAGGAAGGAAGGAAGGAAGGAAGGAAGAAAGAAAGAAAGAAAGAAAGAAAGAAAGAAAGAAAGAAAGAAAGAAAGAAAGAAAGAAAGAAAGAAAGAAAGAAATAGACAAACAAAGAAACAAACAAAGAAAGATAGATAGATTCAAACACCAAAAATCTATGATTCAGGGCCCAGGAAAATACCTCAGTAGAATATGCACTTGCTTGGCAAGCACAAGGTCCTGACCTCAATTCCCAGTACTGAAAAAAAAAAAAACCCTACAATTCAAATGACAATATTAGATGTTATGACAGGTAATCTTCTATCAGAAATGACATGCATGAACTATGTTTCTTTTCTTCTTCTAAAACAATCTTTTACCTGTACCAATTCTACAGAAGCTCATGATAATCACATTGCTATCAAACACAGCTACCAACACTTCTCACAGCAAGCGTTTCCTGGTTCTCTCTCCTTTGGAACCCATCAAAACAATATCTCATGAGAGCTCAAACAATTCACACTCACATTCTGCTGAAGCGATGTTCAGTGTCAGCACAGGAGACTAGAAAACTGATGTAAGAAAACTGAAGCTCCAGCCAGAACAGATAAACCAGAAACTCATCTTACAAAAAAAAAAAAAAAAAAAAAAA
This sequence comes from Myocastor coypus, assembly GCA_004027025.1. Classification (NCBI taxonomy): domain Eukaryota; kingdom Metazoa; phylum Chordata; class Mammalia; order Rodentia; family Myocastoridae; genus Myocastor; species Myocastor coypus. Next base: position 35,042 of record PVJA010008804.1, on the reverse strand, counting down.
AAAAAAAAAAAAAAAAAAAAAAAAAAAAAAAAAAAAAAAGAAACATGTAAATATACTCATTGTTTTTATTTGTTTGTCATTTGCTCATTTTTAAGCACTTAGTACAGGGTTTACAGAGTCTCAATATGTAGGTCAGACTCAGTGATTCTTCTGTTTTCAGCCTCCCAAGCACTGGGCTTATAGGCACGTACCATCACATCCAGTCTCAATTGTCTCAGTATGGCCCAGGGGCAGGGTCAGCCCTGCATGCCAGGGATCAAACCCTGGCCACTGGGCCCTGCCAAAATACTCATAATATGCATATTTTGAGTTGGGAGAGATTAAAGGTCATTCAACCTTGATGCTACTTACTGACAGCTCTCTACTGTCTCAGTAATCAGAATATATGAACATGCTCAAAAGGAAGATAGCTAATTCGATTTTTTTTTTTTTTTTGAAACAGGGTCTCACTCAATGTAGGCAAGGTTGAGTTTGAGCTCCTGGTGATCTTCCTGCCTCAGCCTCCTCAGGGCTAGGATGCAAACCTATGCCACCAGACTCAGCCTAAGAGGGCTCTGTTGTCCTTGTCTCCTAGAACACTTTATCCAGAACCTTCTATAATATACTTTTCAAAAATAGCCATCCTTTAAAAAGCACATAAAAATAACAATTTTTTTAAATTTTCAAATATGCTTTTGTCCTTGCAAAGTAGTTTCCTTTTATTGAACTACAGGAACCAGTTACAAATGAAGAGTTTCATTCCTAATTGAACTACAAGAAACAAAACCAAAGAATCGCAAGTACACAGAGGTGAGCCTGTCAAGAATTTTAAAAAAAATTTATCCAATAAGACTATATGCGTGATTCATGTTAAAATCATACCATGAAACAAATTGTGATTTAAATCATATTGTATTTTAGTCAAATCAGCCAATAGCAAGAGGATTGTCCCACACACTTTGCTTTACCTACCCTTCCCAACTCCCCCATGGACTCCCACCCTCGCCCTGCTTATTTGTAGAAGACAGGGTCATCACAGGGTTATGCTGCTAGAACTGCACTGAGGTGTGAATGAGAACAGCAGCAACAACAAACAACAAGCCAGGTGGAAATGCATCAAGATCAAGCCCATCTCTTAATGACGTTTGAAGTGACGACTACAAATACGAAGAACAGTTGTTTAAATGATGTGAAACTGGCCACAGCACTTCCAAACTGGCTATAAGGCTAAATGTAACATAAAGTTGAAAACTATAATTAAGCATATTACTTTGGCAATTTCATCCCTTTAGTTGAAATACAAGTCACTGAAATGTAATAGGATTCCTTAAAATATGTTACACCACAATTTACATAAAACTTTCCTAGGAGCACAACAATTATGGGATGACGTGTTTATAAGAACTGAATTGCATTTGCTTTTTATTTAGTTACTATTTTTTAGCAGATACATCGAAATACACTCAGAGGGGTATTATGCTATGGTGGTTATAATTAGTAAATAAATAAACGAGTACAGTCAAATTTTTTGGATATGGACCTAGGCTCCACTCCTTGCCAGCTCTGTGGCACTAAAATAGCTTCTAACTTATCTGTGCTTATTGTTCACATAAATCAGTAGGTGTTGAGAGAGTTATGTAAATTAATTCATGCAAAGCAATAACAATAAGATGATCACACAGTAGTAATTATAATTATTTCCCAATGCAAGTGTAGGTAAGACATATTGTGATAGATTTCTATTCTAAAATGTAAAACTTATCAGTGTCAAATAACATAGCTCATTAAAATGTAGGACATTTCTATATTCAAAAATTACACTGCCCATTCTGGAAAGTATATAATTTCTACATCTTTTTCAGTCTTTCACTCAATAGAAAACGAAGGAACGGAAGGAAAAGAAGATCCAGCTCACAAAATTGTCACATGCTCCACAGGTAAGAGCATGGCATTTCCTGGTTTTCTCGTGGAAATCAGACCTTTGATGTCACTTTTCGAATAATTTAGAAGAAGAGTATATACATTACTGCATCTACTAAGCAATTTGCTTTTTCTTTTTAAGTTAATCTTAATGGCACATATTATAAATAATGACCACATCCATCGCAAGGGCTTTGTGCCTGTACATGACATACCTTGACTCTACCTTCTACCCAATGTCCTCCTCTTTTCTACCTTACTTACATTGTTTCCATTTTTTCTTTCTTGTCTCTTCCTTCACTTCCATCTCCCTCCACCCTAGTATCCCTTCCCATTTGAATATATTCTTCCAATTTCATATATATTATACATTTTGTTCCTTATTTACATGTTTGGTTTCATGCACCAGCAAATGTGATATTTACACATGTGTGTCCTTTATTTCACTTAAGAGTGTGGTCTAGAGTTTCACCCATTTACTTAAGAAATATCTCAAGTTCATCCTTCTTTATGACCGAGTAGTATTTCCTTATCTAAAACAAATGCATTTTCTTTGTTTGTTGTTAACGAGCATTTGTGTTGTTTTCAATCTCTAGCTATTACAAATAGTGTTGCTATAAACATGAGTGTGCATATATCGCTGTGGTATGATATTTTCAGTTCTTTCTGAAAGATACCAAGAAAAAGAATAGCTGGGTCAAGCAGAACCTCTAGTTTAAGTTTGTGAGGAATTTCCATACTGATTTCCACAGTGACTGCACTGGTCCGCACTCCTACCGACACTGGAACAAGTCCCCTTATCCCCACAGCCCCTCCACCACTTGTATTTGGTTGATTCCTTGATGAAATCATTTCTTTTTGGAGTGATGGAATCTCTGTGTTGTTTTAATTTGCATTTCTTGAGCGACCAGTGATTACTGATTATCTTCTGAATCTCAGCAGAATCCTTTGTGATTTCACCTTTTCGTGTCTAATTTCACATTAGGAATTTGTCTATTTTGTTTAATTGTTTAATCTTTCCAAGAACCAACTCTTAAACTCACTGATTCTTTGCATTTTAAAGTCTCAATTTTATTAATTTCTGCTTTGAACCTTATAATGACCTTCTCTATACTACCTTTGGGTTTGGATTGCTCTTGTTTTTCTAAGACCTTGAGGTGCAGCACTAGGTCATGGGTATGAGTTTACTGCATCTCCCTGGTGTGGTGATCCACTGCTATGAGCTTCAGTCTGCTCTGTGCTCACATGCCCCACAGATTCATGTATGTCTTACAGGTATTATCATTTGATTGTAGAAACTATATAATTTCTTCTTTAATTTTATCTGGGACTCACTGATTATTCAAAAGAGTATTCTTTAGCTTCTGTGTTTGCATAGCTTTTCTGATTTCTTTTACCTTTGGCTTCTAGATTCATTGTACTATAATCTGGAAATATGCAATCAATAATTTTATTTTTTTTCATTTACTTAAGCATGTTTATTGGCTACAATGCAGTTATTCTGCAGAAGGTTATAGGTACTACTACTGAAAAGAATTGATATCTATTGTTATTGGATGGAATACTGTAGATATATATTAAATCCATTCACTCCAAGGCTTGGCTTGACTGTGATATATCTTTGCTGATTTTTTTGTCTAGTTGATCTGTCCATTTGTAACCGTGACACACTGAGGCACCACATTACAACTGTATTGGTGTTTATCTTATTTTTCATGTCCATTGGTGTTTGATTCATTGAGATGTGTGCACCAATATTTGGTTTATATATTTTTGTAAGTGTTAAACCTTTTTATTATAACTTAACTTTGAATTATTTCTTTAACTAATATGTGATAACCTTGTTGTCTCTTGTAAGCTATCTTAGCTCTAAATCAACTTCTGAAACTGGGATAGCAAATCCTGCTCTTTTCCAGATTCCCACTGCCTGAAATACCATTCTTGATCCTTTGATTTTTTTGAAAAGTTAAAAATTACTTAATTTTTTTATTCCTGGTACCACTACCACAACTTACAGGGCAATATACCTGCTGTAATGAAAAGAAAGAAAAAGACAAAGCTACAACAGATAAAAGACGTCAGGAATACACATCTAATGGGCACTACATTGCATTAATCTAAAACTGTACATTTTGAAAACTGTGGCTAGGACAGTCCTGAACCAGAAGGATTTCCTGTTTAAACTGCAGTAGCTTTTCTGACTATGGATCGTTGTGCCCTCTGTGATAGATTTTTACAGTTCCTCTAATGCATTTGGGATGACTGTCGCAAGGTAACCTACAGTTGTCCTGACAACTCCTCGCTCTCTGTCCTGCTAAGGACAGTAGCCCTTTCTGTTGGTTGTTAAAATCTTCTAATAAATCCACCACTTCCACCACCAGATCCATAACTCCCACCATAGGGACTGCCAGAGCTTCTTCCACTAAAATTGTCCCCATTTTATGGGTCCATAATTTGACTATTGTTGTTCACTATAATTTTCAAAATCATTATACTTCCTGCCATCACCATAGTTGCCACCACCAAAATTTCCTCCTTCATTGTAACCATCGTATTCCCCCTCCACCACCACCATATCCACTAACTTGGTTTCCATATCGTAGTCCTCCACTGCCATACCCTCCTCTACTACTATAACCAGGACCACCACCATAGTTTCCACCAGCACCTCCAAATCCATTGTATCTACCATAATTTACTCCACAACTACCTTCGCTGCCACCTCCTCCACCCCTATAGCCTCCTCTTCCACCAAGGTTTCCACCATGGCCAAAATTCCCTCCACTACCTCCAAAATTTTCTCCATGCCTCATCATGTTGCCAGATCCATCTCCCTGGCCGTTTTCTGACCCAGCACACTGCAGTTCTTATTTTGAAAGGGCCTTTTTAACTTCACAATTATGACAATTAATAGTGTGGTATTTCTTTTTTTAAATTTATTTATTTATTTATTTTCTTGTTTCAGAACCATTGTTTGTTTATTCACTCATTTTTATGGCCGACTCAGCCCGCCCCGAGGGCAGGGCTGGCGCAGCATGTGGGCCCAGGGATCGAACTGCGGTCCCTGAAGCCGCCTAAGCTTTCCCAAGCAGGCGTTTTAGCCCACTGAGCCATCCCACTGGGCCCCACAGTGTGGTATTTCTGATCAACAGTTTTATCAACTGTGTTGTGATGATCAAAAGTTACAAAAGCAAATTCCATCTTCTTCCCACTCTGCCTGTCTTCCATAATTTCTATGATTTCAATCTTGACATAGTTTTCAAAGCAGTCTCTCAAATTATGTTCTTCTATATCTTCTTTAATATGACCAACAAAAATTTTCTTCACTGTTAGATGGGCACCAGGCTTTACTGAATCCTCTCTAAAACCAGCTTTCTCTAGTTCCGCTACACACTCATCAGCTTTGTGTAACCGAGCACACACCGCTGCATCCACCTCTTCAACACAAGAGTAAGTCACAAAACCAAAGCCCCTAGAGCATTTTGTTTGAGGATCTCTCCTTACCACACGATCTGTCAGTATGCCCATTTCCTAAATTGTTCTCTTAAACTATCATCGGTAGTTTCAAAACTCAGACCACCAGTAAACAGCTTCCTCAACTGCTCTTGCTCCTGTGGATCATGACCTTCTATTCTGGGACCCAACTCACATCTTCCATCTTGAGTTGAAGATCGTTCTTTGATTTTTAATCTGTATTTTTTGAAGGAGATGTGTTTCCTGTATGTTTCACACTGTTGGGTTTTCTGTCTTGATCAACTCTGTGAGTTTGTGTCTTCTGATTGGTGGATAGAGGTCATTCACCCCGAAAGTTAACTGAAAACTGTCAACTGAAAGGTGTCGACTTCTTGTCATTGCATTATTCTGCTGTTGTTGATCTGCCAGTATAACAGAATACAAAGTCAACACTGAAAACTCAGTAGTATTCTGCACATCAATAACAGCTTTACTGAGAGGAAATTTGGAAAATAATATCCTTCACAAATATCATGAGGAAAAATGAAATATTTAGTTGTTAATCTAACCAAGGTAGTAAAAAAAAAACTTCCACAGCACAAGCTATCAGATTCTGAAAATGGAGAAGAGGATATCAGAAAATGGAAAAATATCTTTTGTGAGTGGATAAGCAGAGCCAATATAGTGAAAATAGCTGTACTTCCAAAATTAATGTATAAGTCTAATTCAATCCAAATCAAAATTCATTAATAAAATATTCCTTAAAAAAGTGGAGAAATCAATTCTAAAATTCATTTCAGAACCAGAAGAGACCAAGAGTAGCAAAAGGAATTCTGAGCAACATGGGCAGGCCAAAGAGCAGCATGATCACTGACTTCGAGGTACATTGCAAAGCTACAGCAATTTTTAAAAAGATCAGCATAATACCCGCAGAATATAGACTTGTGGATCAATGAAACACAACAGGCAGCACAAAACCAACTCCAGACATGCTCAGTTATGTCATTTTGACAAAGGAATGGAATCTCTTTGCTGAAAGAAAGTCTCTGTAGCAAATGAGGCTGGGCAAACTAGATGTTCACATGGTGAAGTTTGAACTCTACACCCATATCTCTCACCATGCACTAAATTGAAATAAAAATGGATCAAAGATCTAAACACTAGAATAGACATTATTATGGAAGACAAAAGAGGTAAAACTCTTGAAGACATAAGAATAGGCACAGAGTTTGTGAGCAACACCCCACTCACATAGACATTCCAACAAATAACAAATGGGATCGTATCAAATTAAAATGCTTCTGCACAAAAAATGAAACCTCTAGCACTGAAGAAACAACCCACAGAATAGAAAAATATCTTACCAGCTACTTCTCAAAGTACTAACATCTAGAATATATATATATATATATATATATATATATATATATATATATACAGAATTCAAAAAGTTATACTCCCAAAACTTAAAGAGGTAATTAAAAAGTGGGAATCTGAAATAGATACTTCTCAGATGAAGAAACATGAATAATCAATAAACACATCAATAAACACAGCCACTTGAGGAATCACTGGAAGGCTAGGTCACTCCAGAAACAATGGCCATCACTGAGAAGCCAACCAATAACACAGGCTGGTGAGGCTAGGGGGAGAAAGGGAGACTTCTCCGTCATTAGTGGGGCTGGAAACTGCTGCAGCCACGACGGAAATTGCTATGGAGATGCCTGAGAACACTAAAAATAGAAATTCCACTTGATTCCCCAAGGAGTCTAAGACATCATACCGCAGTGAAGTGTGCACACTCTTGTTTATAGCACGATAATTCACAATACTTACGTCTTAGCTTCCATGCCTCTCAGCAGGTGAATGGATAAAGAAAGTGTACTGTTTATACATGAAGAAGCCCTGCTCTGCCCCAAAGAAGAGGAAAGTTGAGATTCTGCAGGGACTTTCTTCTTGCAAAACTAACGAACACACACATTCCATTGAACACCTCTTGCCATATCCTTCCTCATTACTGACCCTAAACCACTGCCTATATTTGTTGCTTCCGACACTTCAATGCTCAAAACCACCACAGAATAATTAGCTTGTCACTTTGGAAAGTGTCTTAGTGAGGGGATCTTCATCTCTGGGTGCAGGGCAGAAAAATATAGAGAACAGAATACCTGTTGATTAACATACAGAAAGTATGGTTTCTCCGTGAAACCATCTTATTTCTTAAATTAAAAATCTGTCACAAACTCAAGTGGGAAAGAGTAAGTTGCACTTAGCCATATGGCAAAAGAACACTGATCTCATTTTAATTAATCTTCTTAGCTTTTACCTACTAAATATTTTTCTTGTGCTGTCAACAAGAAGAGAGCACGCTGTGTGACGTTTATTATTTCTAATTTTCCAAGGGGAAAAGAGAGTACACACACACACACACACACACACACACACACACACATACGAACAAGGCCAGAGAATGTTAATCACCTAAGTAGATGATGTCAATAAAACATGAATGCCAAAGTAAGTCTAAAACCATCAATGGATGAGGTAAGATTGATAACATAAAACCAAGAACTAAATATGCTAAGGATCATGATTTTACTGACATCCAAAGCTATAAAATTAAAAGAAGGATGCCTAAAGGATGTGATTAAAGTGAAATTGGTTGAAAATCCTTTTATAAGCACCATTTTTAAGGCCACATTGGATCAAGTTGAAATAAGCCCATGCTAGGGAATAATCTTATGATGAGCTACTTTTCTTATGGGATTCTACTGGGTGCAAGTTTTATGTTTCCTTTTGGCCAATCTTAAACTTAGGTGGTTGCCCTTATAGTGTGAAACAACTTAGCCTGGTTCAATTCACATCTCAAACCTGGCTCTGTTCATAAGTCACTGCTCTTGTCAAAAAGGAAAAGACATTTATCTTAACTAACAGCCAAAATTAGATTTGAATCAGCCTGCCTTGAACGCAGGTCCTCAGTTTTTACCTCTAGTTTGTGTCACTTTTAAATAGCATATCAGTGCTTCGGGTGTGTAATATTAGCATAAAATCCAATTTCTCAACAAAAGTGTATCTTCATACTTTTTTGGCATTATTATAGAAAGTGTTAAAATTAACATCTTTTTAAACGTGATGATTTATTTCATAACTTTCAGTACTTTTTCACCCCAGAAGATTCTCTTTAAACAGCAGCATTATTCAGCGTTCAGAAGGCTGAGGTCTGAGGATCACAGCTAGGTCAGCTGCAAGTGAGCCTGGGTTACAAAGTGAGTTCAAGGCCAACCTGCACTGCATCGTCTCAAAAAGACAAAAAAAAAAGCCCATCACGATTGGAGTTATTAATGATCATACAAGGAACTGTATGCAATGAATGTGTGGATAGTGGTAAATTTGGACCTATGGCATGAACCCAGTATTACAATTATAATAATGAACATATCCACTACCTATAATTTCCTTTTATTCATCAATAACCCCTCTATTGCACCCCTTTTTGTCCCCACCAACCACAAGCAAGCGCTGATCTGATGTGGGTCATGAAGCATTAGTTTACATCCCTTTAAGCTTGACTGAAATGTGTTTATGCATTATGTGCTGTGTGTGTGCATGAATGGCGGTACTAAGCCCTTCTATTCATCAGGAATATCGAAGAACCAGTCACCTAGTATATTTGCTTTAAGGGCCACTGCAGCGGGGCCTCATGGCAAGATGTCCTTTGTTGTCAGACTGTTATGGTTTGCACCTAGTTGCCCCCCTAAAGCCTTATGCAGTCATGGGGTGGGGATTTCTAGAGTTTGAGATCAACTCATGATCCACTCAGATTATGGGTGATCAGGATTACAGATATCAGTGCTATGCCCACCCTGGGGCACAGAGCCTGAATGCAGCGTACGAGAGACAGAGACAGACTCTCTCCGTTGCTGTTGTTGGCCTGTGGCCATTACTGTCCTTCTGCTACCATGAACTGGATGCTCTCTACCCTGTGCCACTCAGCCTTGGAGACAGCCGAGTGTGGACTGAAACCTCCAGTGAGATTGCTGGTACCCTCCCCGAGCAAAAGAATAAGTAGTCAATTCTTCCCAAATCCCTTTTCTGCATCACTGGAGGTGATGGACTTGGTCCTAAGTTTACGGTTATAATGCAGCACACCGATTGTGCTAATATTAAAAGAAAATCTGCATTCTTTATGCAAAGTGCATGATGGCCGTGTGCATTGTTTTTAAATAACTTTTATCACTGTGTCTGCAGTACCTGCTTGTGTAGATCATGGGGAACTGGTACACGCACATAGCACGTGCAGATTCTTTTTCTCCTCCTTCTCTTCCGTACCTCTCCCTCCCTTCTCCTCTGCATCCCCTTCCCTCTTCCAAAGTACCCATCTCTCTCATTCTTACTTTTTCATTTTACTATTTAAGCTACTTATAGGCTGGTGAGATTGCTCAGCAGTCTAAACACTTGCTTAGGAAGCACGCAGGGACCACAGTTCAATGGCCAGCCCCAGACACTACACCCAGAATGGGCTGAGTCATCCAAAAAAAAAAAAAAAAAAAAAAAAAAGTGCTCCTTTACTGCTTAGGCAGAGCACAGGCACCAGGGTTTGATCCCTGGCACCACAGGCTGGCACCAGGCTCTCACCACACCCAGGGTGTGCTGAGATGGCCACTGAGACTGGGCGTGGTTGCACATGCCTGTAATGGCAGCAGTGAAAAGAGGAGGGTCACTACAAGATCCAATTTTCATTGTGAGATGGCTTTATAATGATTATTTTAATTGCTTTCATAGATATAGCGCAATTTATGTTACATATTTCTTCTTGTCTGAGATTTGAAAATGTGTGTCATATAAGGAATTAGTTCATTTTACCAAAGATGTTAAGTTTATTGACAGAAAGTCATTCTTGTAGTTTCTTGAAATATATTTTTTTTTTTTTTTTAGAATTGAAATCTCCCTAGTGGTCTTACCTCTCTCATTGATAGTGTATTTTAATCTTTATATATTTTTATGTCTAGCATAGCTGGAGATTTATACATTTTTTATCTTTTCAGAAATCTAGCTTTAGCCTTATTATTTTCTATTTCCTTGCTTTACATTTTCACCTTCATTCTTACTTTTTCCCCACTAATTTTTTAGTTTGATTCGATCTTCTCTGTAGTGCCATACTGTAAAGATAAGCTCACTTATTTGGCATTATTTTCTTCCTAAAGATTACTTAGTGCTATAAATTTTCACTAGGTAGTTTTAGCACTATCTCACAAAACTAATAGTCTCAATTTAATTCGCATTCAGTATCAAATACTTTGAACTTACTGTGGATTTCTTCTTTGTCTCTTTGATTTTTAGAAGTATAAAAATTAGTTTCAAGTATTGGCATTTTGCTACATAGCTTTTTATTATCGGTTTCTAATTCAATTCCACTCATATGAGACACAATGTATTACTTGAATCCTTTTAAATTTACTGAATATGTTTAATTTAAAATTTTAAAGTGTAGCCTGCCGCTGAGGCATCGGAGGGAGCCGACGCTACCGTTTTCCTAGCGATTCGTTCTGACATAAGACTGCTCCCCACCATCACCACAACATCATGGCGGCCTACTGGCGACAGGCTGGACTCAGCTACATTCGCTACTCCCAGTTCTGCACCAAGGCAGTGAGGGATGCCCTAAAGATGGAATTTAAAGCAAAGGCAGAGAAGACTGCGGGCGGCAGCATCAAAATTGTGAAAGTGAAAAAAGAATAACCAACCCCCACAGGAGTTTGAAATGCTGCAGTTTCACCCCGAAGATGCGTGGGCACCTGTTATGACAGACTGTAACCAGTGTCACTTTGTGAGGGGAAAAAAGTACCTATCTTATTCATAAATTAATAATACTAATAACCTGATGTGTGGTTCCCTGTTTTAAAAAATAAAACATTAAATTTTAACATGCATATTGATTTTCTATGAAATTCTAAGTCATTTGGTCGATTGTTTTATTATATCATCAACTTCATTGATTATGTTAGGTTCTTATAGCTCTTCTCTTGTCTTTACCTAGAACCTATGAAAATAATGGCATGAGGGCTGGCGGGTTAGCTTGGTGGGTTAAAGCCCCTGTTTAGGCAGATGCAGGGACCACGGTTCGATTCCTGACTTGCCATGCTGGCCCCTTCCCCAGAGTGTGCAGAGATGGAGATTGAGACTGGGCGTGGTGGTGCGTGCCTGCAATCCCAGCCAATGGGAGGCTGAAAAACAGGAGGATCACTACAAGTCTGATCTGTGTAGTGAGACCCTGTAGGCCCTTTCCTAAATACATAAAAAATAAATAAAGAAAATAATAGCACTGAGAGCCACAACAGTAAATTTAAATTTATCTAATTCTCCTTAAAATGTTATCTGTCTTTATCTCATGTGTTTGAAAATTCTATTACATGCTTAAGCATTTAGTAATAGTGCTTCCTGTTGATGTACTGACCTTTCCCATTAACAAATTACTCCTTTACCTGTTAATATTTTCTCTGAAACTTACTTCTACCTAATACAAACCTAGCTACAACTTTGTATTGATTAATGTCAACATGACATTCCATTATTTTTTTTTTTCGTGGGACCAGGGTCTGAACTCACAACCTTGTACTTGCCAGGCAGGCACTTGTGCCACAGTGCTATCTCGCCAGCCCCACCATTATTCTAATTTAATGACTTTACACATGAATACTTTATGTGTATGTCTTATTAAAAGATTTTAAATCAAATCTGACAACTTCATTAATTGGCATGTATAGATCATGTCATATACTATGACTATTAATATGGTCATATTTATATTTATCATCTATTGTTTCCTAATTATTCCTTCCAAGCTTTGTGCTCTTCAATTTAAAAAAGAAAACTTTGTGCCCTTTACACTTGCGTCATGTCACCAGAAACACCATCATTTGCATAATTCTATGATTATACCTTATCTCAGTTAGTTAATTATATATACATATGTATATATATGTATATATATATATGTATATATATACATATATATATATCTTCACTTTCTTAAATTAATGGACAGCTTAGTGTATGTAGCATACATCTAACTTTTTACTGTCAATTTTTCTTCTTTCACTTTATGCTACTATGTCCATATATTACTTCTAAATTTGTCAAAAATCACATATTACAGTAATTTTCATTAGTTATCATGGAAAGATACCCCAATTTGTTTAAAGGGGCAGCGGGAAAGGGAAGGAGAGGAAAAGAAAAAAACAGAACTGGAGGGAGAAATGGAGACAAAGCTTTGCAAATAGAGAAGAACAGAAGGGTAGAAGGAAGGGAAAGGGAGCAGAAGAAGAAAATTAAGATATATCATGTGCAGGTACAAGTTTCCTATGAATAATATGATCAATACGTATGACAAATAGGTACTGATAAAAAAAAATCAATGTCTTGGGCCTGCCAGAGGGCCCAGCAGACTAAAGCAGCTGCATAGGCAGAGTGTAGTGGCTGGGGTTCAATCCCTGGCATGCCATACCAGCTCCACTCCCAGGGTGCCCTGAGACAGTGACAAAGACTAGGCGTGGTGACGCACACCTGTAATCCCAGAACTTGGGAGACTGCAAACAGGAGAATCACTACGAGTCCGATCTGTGTAGTAAGACCCTGAACGTCCTGTAGACCCTGTACCAAATACATAAAAAAATGAATGTCTTAAAACTTCAACAAAAAAGGAATAAAGTTCATGACATATTGTTGCCATTTCTATTACTCTTTGTTCTACATATGCTTTCATATTTCTTCTTATAGTTTTTCTTCTGTAAAATATATACATATTATATGTATGTATAAAAATATGTCATATTGTGCCTTCAATTTTCATTTTATTTTTAATGAGCGTTATGGTTTGGATGGAAAGTCTCCCAAAAGGCTCATGGACTACCAGTGAGACCTGAGAAGGGTGACTGAATTGTGTGGTCACTAACCTCCTCACCCACTCGATCTACTGATGAGTTCATAGCTGAGTGGTTATCTGAGGTAACAAGAGTTTAAGACAACAACAAAAATTTTAAGTTTTCTTGAAAGCATGTGATAATATTCCATGATGTGCCTCATCATGCATACTGTATCTGTTAATCTGAGCAACAGATTTGATGACAAAAATAGATAATACATCAATCATTGTTAATCTGTTTTTGTTTAAAAATCTGTAATGTATGTATCATTACATGTTACCTTGTTCCTGTCTTTGTCTTTGTTTTTCTTGCTCGTTTTTACTCTTCAAAATAAAAGAAAATTATAGTAAAAAATAAAGCTATAAAGTAAGACACACAGTCTTAAAACATAACTGCTTAAAGTATCTGTTATCATTATCACAGAGTAAAAGGAGAACCCATAGAATGAGAGAAAATATCTGAGTTTTGGATAAAAAATTTCTTCTACCTTTTAATCTAGTTTGCAAAAAGGTTTTCTCCGTTATTCATTCATGTGGTTCTGCTCTTGTTCCTGTTCCTGCTTCTTTGGCCAGGTATCTATCACCATGGTTTCTCTGACCATGTGCTACAACCAAGTTTCTTAAATGTTGGAGTTTAATCTTTTATTAGTTCTAAGGAAAATGTTCATTATTTTTCTTGAGTATCTCATCTCATAGATGTTCTTTCTCCCCTCTCCCTCTTCCTTCTGCTTCTTCAGAAAGTCAAACCAGCTACTGCGGAAGGAACCAAGCTCCTTCTAGGAACGGACTTCCGGCTGCACGCTGTGTGCACGTGCACCTTGGTAGTGGAACAAGCACTGCTCTTTCGCCCGTCCTCAAGAGGAGCACCTCCTACACTAGCCATACCTATGACACCTCCCATCCCACCCTGTACCCCCTGTCAAGAAGGGAAATTAATTTCTTCCCCTAGTACTCCCAGCTTTTCTTCCCATATCTTCCCTAGGATGCTTCTTCTTTTGCTAGGCCTGGCTAACTCACATCTATCCTTGAAGATCTAGCTAAAATAGAACTTTCTCTGTGAAGACCTTACATACCTGGTAATCGCTTCTCTAATATTCTTTGAAACTGTGTCAATCCTGATTGCATAGTATGTGTCACATTTGTGAAGCTTGTTTCTTTTTTAGCTTTGCTTATAAATGTATATATTACTTTTAGATTAAAGAAAATACGAATTTTCAAAAGATACAAATCAGCATGGGTATAGTGGATTCTGGTTTTATACATGCACAGAAACAAATCAAATATAGCAATATATAGAAAAGATCATCTATTACAGTGAGGTGGGATTTATCCTAGGAATGCAAGACTGGTTTGGTGCTGAGAAACCAAAATAATCCACAGAAACAGTAGACTATCATCATGAGATGCAGACTCATGAGCATCTCAATATTCTTACAAAAGCACTCGGAAATTCTACCCCCTTATGACACTCTCACAAACAAGACACTAAAGGACATTGCAAATATCCTACAACGGGCGTCAGACATAAAGCGTGAAAGAATCAATGCTTTTGCCTCAAGAATGGTAAGGAATACAGTAAGGATGTCTGCTCTCACCACTGTACCCAGCGTCCTGCTGCCATCCTAGCAAACACAACAAGGCGAAGAACATCAATAAATACACACGTATTGAGAATAAGAAATAATTCTTTATATGAAGAACATATCTAAAGATGTCCAATGACATTAGTTATTAGAGAAATGAAAATAAAATTACTATGCTACAAGACATGTGAAGATTTTATTTTTAAAGCCTCTGGCTAATCAGTCAACAGTAACCTTCACAAGGTGGAGATTAATTATTATTCATGTAATCCATCAGATTACACATTCACAGTTGCTGCTCAAGTACTTACTTTGTGGGCTGGCTCTTCCTCTCAGGTAAATGGGGTCAGGCACTGCAGTGCCAACCTAGAGCTCACACTGGAGACCCTCCCTGGGTTGTTCTATTTGTCTCACTGCAGGCCTCCAATCCACTCTGACCCAACAGCATTTATACACCTCTTTCTCCTGCAACTTCTCTATAATTTCCAGCATGAAATGAATACGAAGCATGAGAAATGTTCATTTCCTAAGAGGATAGCCCTTCAGAACTCCCAATACCATTCTTCTCCATGGTAATGCACGTGTATTTTTAAAGCAGAAATTATGAAAACACAATTCCTTACATTGACAAACTCATAGCAGAGATTCTAAGACTTAGAATTTTGCTCGGACATTAGCTGGATATTAAACTTTAAAAAATGTTTAAAAGTTCCCTGTGAAAGTCTGGAGAGAACATTAGGGAAGAACAAAGCTTTCTGCACTTTTCAAAAACTATCTGGCAGAAACTCCTCTTTCTGTGGAGACTTAGATGATAAAAATTTGATTTTAAAAAGAAATTTGAAAACTCCAGGTTAATCAAGTTAAATCAGACATTAGGAAATAAGTAGCTGTATTGGTTGAGGGGAATAACATCACCTTTTGTTCCTTCAAAGACAATGGCCATGTCTCTTTGTTAAACAAGTAGAGAGAAAAAAGGATATAGAACCTCAAGCATGTATCTTCACTCTAAAATTAATCTAAACCTGAAGGTCGAAACTTAAAGTGAGGATCTTTTTAAAAACTCATAACTGTTTCAGACATTGGACATCAGCTGTTTTATCCATCTAAGACAAAGGCTTGTGGTTTACATTTTTTAAACTTTAATATCCAGCTGACTTCAATTACCCTCTTTCAGTCCTCTCACCTTGTCAAGAACCTTGTTGAATGGACTTTTCAGAAGAGCAACAGTTCCACCTTTTCGCTTATAATTTGTTTTCTTACTCATTTGAAACCATGCAATAGCCTGACTCCAAGAAACTTTAGTGCTAAAGACCCACAGGAAATTCCAAAAGAGCACTTGCTAAGACTCAATTAACAATTAACTCTGCTCCCCCTTGCTATTAAAATTTGCCAGAAATTAAGGATGAGGCCAAGCCAAATGGGAAAATACCAGAAGTCAAGACTTCCTAAACAATGTGGTTTTCCAGGGACTCCCAGTCCGCTCCCATTAGCAGTCCTCAGCCAGCACCTCCTCTACCGTCTCTTATCCTGACGCAGGGACTGTACCCCACCACTTCCCACATCCAGTTGTGGGGATCATTGCTTTCTGCACCACCCTCCTCTCATACTCAGCACAACCCTACCCAAGAGGCCTTTCTGACACAGGGCGCTGTCTCTGAGGTTGACTCTAATGTGGAATTGAAATCAAATCTTAAACCAAGCTGTTTATTTAAGTTTTTCTCTCACACTCTGGAAATGACAAAAGGCCACTCTCCTTCTTCAAACAGCAGGCTTTATTTCATCCTAATTACTTCCAGAGGCTTTCACTCAGAGCAGCCTTCACTTGTTTTACACACAATTTGTTCCCTTCTGCTTCAATTCATATCCTAAGTATTTAGTTTGGCCAGAGGTCTGTTAACTTTTGAAGCTATTTTTAGTCTCTGATATTAGTGATTTGCTTCATGTTTTCTTAGGAGTTGAAGGAACAGTTCTATTATTGCACATGGTGGCATTAAACCATTTCTTCTCAAGCCAATCTTTCACCCTTCAGTGCTTGTCTTCAACCTCTCCACACAGAGCCTAAATTTCATGGCACAATTTGTACCCAGTCCTCCCTTTAGGTGGAAGAGAAAATATTCATCCATCGGCGCATTGATTTGAAAGTAACCTCATGGGAAGCCCCGAAGTTCAGAAAGCTGACAGCTACGAAAGCTCAAAGTGAAAACAAATACCATGATAGTCAAAGGTCCTATGCTATTTTAAAATTTATTAATGCATAAAACTCAATAACTTCAAGTTATAAAAATATGCTAAGATTCTTACTTTCACACTGGTCGCCATTGAGCATACAGTTTGGGTCATGGGCTGAGTGAATTTTATGCTATAACTACGGGAAATTGCTAGGAGAAGCCTTGTGCATCCTGTTATCTACTCTCAGGAATGTGTTCTCCCTCTCTGCTCAAGGCTGTTTAGCAGAGAGTAACAGTTTATCGTCAAGGCAGCAAGCTGAAATAAACCCCCTCTCCCTGTTTCCTACAAACATAGTCAGCTTAAGATGTAGTTTGTAAAACCGTGTGCTTATTGCTAACCTGTGACAGATCCCTTAGTTACAAACAGTTTGCAGCTATGTCAAATGCATGTGGTTTTCTGTTGTTCTGTGCTGGATGACAAATATGCTTACCAAACAAGATGTGATTTTTACTTTAAAAGCCCGGCAGGATGGCTCAGTGGTCTTAAAGCACCTGCTTAGGAAAGCTTGGGCAGCTGCCGGGACTGCGGTTCAATCCCCGGTACCACATGCTGCACCAGCCCTGCCCTCAGGGCAGGCTGAGCCGGCCATAAAAATAAATAAACAAACAAAAGTTCTGATACAATAAAAAAATAAAATAAAATAATAAAATAATGTTTTTTAAAAGCCCCTTGCTCCCTGGGTTCACACTAATCATTCTTTTCCTCTTTGAGAAATGACTGACCGTCCTGAGCCTAGTAAATACAGTCTCTTATTCAAACTCTAATTCAGTCTCTGATCTGGTTCGCTGAATTCGAGCTCTAAGCAGGTATGCCTAGCTGTTCATATGTGTCACGTGGTATTCCAACTTCCTTTGTTAGATGGTTACAGAATCCACAACATGAACTAAGGGGCTAAACTTGCTTGGGAGTCCTGTCTTCCTCTCCCATGACAGATAAGCAGATATTTCCCCCAATTTAAAGATTATACATGTATCAGGGCCCAGCGGGATGGCTCAGTGGTCTAAAGGGCCTGCTTGGGAAAGCTTTGGCGGCTTCAGGGACCACGGTTCGATCCCCGGCACCACATGCTGCGCCAGCCCTGCCCTTGCGGTGGGCTGAGCCGGCCATAAAAAAAATGAGTGAATAAACAAAGGTTCTGAAACAAGAAAAAAATAATAATAAATAAAATAAAAAATTCTTAAAAAAAAGATTATATATGTATCAAATGGTAATATATAGTGGCAGATAAATATGTACAAATGCATGTATCAATCCAAACAAATATTTACACATGTATGGGTGTCTGTGTCAAACACTTGCCTAAGTATCATAGATAGTCTTGCAAATTCAGAACCATCGTATAAAGTGAATCCCATTATTGTGCCCATTTTACAGTTGAGGAAGGTGAGATGCTACAGACACAAGCAGCTGGTAGGGAACGGAACTTCAACCCCGGAACTGAGCTTCTGAGTTTTCTCCACATAACCACTGCCCTGGCCCTGTCACAACTTGGTACACTTTAGCATTGCTCAGCGAATTTTACTTTTGCTTATTTTCTTTTTTTTTTTTTTTTTTTTTTTTTGTTTTAAAAGTTTCCTGATAATTCCTATGCCAATCATCTGAAGAGTTCCTTCTTCAAACGAATGTATGAAATACAAAGTATAATTTATAATTGTGTTTCTGAGATGCACCCCCTGAATTCAGTGGCTGATTGATTGATTGATTGATTTTTTTTTTTTTTTTTCTTTGTGGGACCAGGGTTCAAACTCACAACCTTGCACTTGCCAGGCAGGCACTTGTGCCTCGGAGCTATCTCCCCAGCCCCGGTTGATTGAATTTATTATTTTTTAAATGTACTTAGGACAGGGTCCCACTGCGTAGATCAGACATCCTCCTGTTTTCAGCCTCCCAAGTGCTGGGATTACTTTTGCTTATTTTCTTTTTTTTAGTTTTAAAAGTTTCTCATCTGTCATCTCAGCACACCCCATGGGCAGGGCTGGCATAACACTTCAGAGATCGAACCCCAGTCCCTATACCTGCCTAAGCAGGCATTTTAATCAGCTGAGTTATCTGGCTGGCCTTTGTCTAATTCATTTTATTTCCTTCCAGATGAAAATTTCATTCTTCTTTGTATATAAAATAGTATGGGATTTATAAATCTAAAAAGAAGGTTTCTGTAAGGTTATATGATTCTTCAACACAAATAGTATAATCAATTATAGCACTTGTGACCTTTTGACCAGTGTCCATTGAAAAACCCATCACAGAAGATTTGTTTTATTTGGTTTGGTTTGGTGGGGTTTTGTTCCATTTTTTGAGTTTTTGTTTTGAAACAGGATCTGGCTGTATGGTTCAGGCTGGCCATGAGGCTTACTTTATACCCCAGGCTGGTCCTGAATTCACAGTGATTCTCCAGCCTCAGCCTGCAGGGTGCTGGAATTACAAGCATGTATCACCACACCAGGCCTAGGGGTTGTATTCTTAAAATTATAAACTTCTACAGTCTTTCTTCCAGAGATCGAATCATTACTTCCAGAAGTAATGATTAAGCAGTTATGATCAAAAGGAAACATGATGTGAGATCTTTGCCAGGTCAATGCTATGAATTTGATTGGAACTTTATTTTCCAAATTGCATTAGAAGGCATTTAGATTTTTTTTTTATTTAAAAGTAAACAAAGAGCCGGGCTTGGTGGCGCACGCCTGTAATCCCAGAACTTAGGAGGCTGAGGCAGGAAGATCAGTGTGAGTTCGAAACCAACCTGGGCTACAAAAGTGAGCTCAAGGCCAGCCTGAACTGCATAGTGAGACCCTGTCTCAAAAAGACATATATACATACATACATACATACATACATACATACATAAATGTGAACAAAGAAAGGTGTCTGTGCTCTACCATAATTGATTTGGGCACCGTAATACTGCGCCTTTCCAAGCAGTCCTAGCAAAGAATAACTGTTCTCTCCATGCCTACCAAAAGCTCACATTTATGTCACCAACACTTTGCTCAGCTCCACCTGAAGACTAAGAGGATGCCTCTCCGATCCACCACACTACGTTGTTGGTTCTTTTAGCTCAATATTTCCTCCACTCTTCATGCTCTAGGTGCAGCTCATGATCTGTATCACTCGAGATCTACCAGACAAATGGATATACCACAAGCTGGACAAATGCATAAGAAACTACAAGTTTGGCTTACCACTGTCAGCCAATGGGGTGAGGAAGCATACAGAGGGCATCTCAGTTATTCTTCTTTCATTGCTAGGATGACTACCCAATGGCCTAAGTGAAGGGAGGAAAGGTTCATTAGCCCGGTTAGTGGAGGTTTCAGTCCATCCTTGGCTGGATCCAGAGCAGAGTGGCAGTGGCAGAGAGCAACCTTCCATGGAGGCAGGAAACAGTAAAAGATCAAAATGGAGGAGTAGAAGCAACGATGGCCACAGAGAGGAAGCCCATCTCCCTTAAATTGCATTCAGACTATCCACCCCCGGCTGGGAGTAGTACTCACACCCATAATCCCAGTGGATCATGAGTTATTCACAATCTCTAGAAGTCCCTGCCCCATGACTGCATGAGGCTTGGGGGGACAAGTAGAGCCCAGAAACCATAACAGAGGTGTTGTGCCCACGGGAGGCTGAAGGGTTCAGTCCAAGGCCGGAGCTCATTGCAATGCCCATGCAAGTGTGTATCAAGAGGTAGATGGGTCTGCAACACGACAATGAAGGTTCTACAATGAAGAACAAAGAGTCTACACCAGAAGGCTGAAGAGTCCCAGGCATAAGCTGAACAGTCTGCCTCAGAACGCAGGACACCGCATCCAAGAGGAAGGGGAAGACTGGAGCTCCTCCGAAGAACCAGCAGTCAGTCCTTCCTCCTTTAGCTCTTTATCATACACAGCATGCCCACTCTGGGGGGGTGGGGGGTCGGACCTTTACAATCACACCAAGTCCATACCCTCCTCTTACACAGGCTGAGGATGTTTAAAAAGTGAGGCTCTGGCCCCCTGATAAGTCACTTAGTTAACCTTCTAAACTCCTCAAGTTGACACAGTGAGCAACCTGCTAGAGCATGTTCTCAACACCCCAAGATGTAGAGCTGCAGGGTTACCTAGGCAGGCTTCTAGATTTCTCCAGGTGGCACAGTTGATCGTTTAGGGCTCCAGCTCTCCTGTTGCTGGCCTTATGAGAGTGGGACACTTGCAAACAGGAGTTTGATGGTTAAATAATGAAGGTTAAAGTAGGATTTTATATTCATTGCCTCAAAATAATGAGCATTCCAGCATATGCAAAACAAATGTAATCAATTTTTAGGACTTCAGTGATGTTAGTCAGTTTTACTACCTTTGTCACTCTCCAAATAAGTGTCAGTCATACTGTGGAAGAAAATGAGGCTTGCTAATTCCTTGAGATAATCAGTTATCCCCACTGGAAGGTGACCTTTCTACTATTATTTTCTTTGTCTACTCTTCTTCATTTTGTCTTTATATTTTTTTCCTTCTTTCAGTTAGGGATTTAAGTATTAAAAGTTTTACTTACATTTTTACCTAATAATAACAATTTTATGTACCTCCAGATCTTTTGTTCCCAAACTGAATCTATCTCATTTCTTTTCAGAATAATTTCTGGATGACACAGAGCTTTGCTCAGTAGTTATCCAAGTCAGTGGACAAGTGACAGGTTAAAAGAGCTATTAAGGGATTGGATAATAACTATGAGCTCCAACTTGTGACTGCTTTGCTTGTCTGATAAAGACATTTTTCTGAAGCCTTAATTAGGTTGTAGATTAAGAAAAATGTACTTGGGGTCTTCCACAGGAACATTTCTCAATATCATAAGTTTGGTAAGAAAAATTAAAACTATAAGTCCATCTATGTCTGGAGCCATTTTAAAAGGAGAATTTTCAGGTACTAATAATTAATTAATCCTAATTACTCCTCTCAGTGAAGACTTGTCAGGATGACACTGGTAAGCCACCAAAAAGACAAAATTTGGTTTTAACTTCTTGGTTGATTAAAGGACATTTGTCACCCTTTTTCCACAGCCAAAATCCTCACCTATTTAGGTGATGTTTATGGTCCTAAATTTAATCCTGCTTATACAAAAGTCAACTCCTATCTTAGAGGGCATATATTTTAGAATTTACTAAACTAAATTTCTTCAGCAAAGTATTTTCAAATGCCACCTCTACTCTATAGGTACAGTGTTATCTGAGACTCTTGTAAACATGAAAAAGTTATAGGCAATACCTTCAATAACTTTTTATAAATCTAAGGCTGTCCCTAATCCCAAGCAGTCTCCTCCTCTCGCGCCCCCTGGACTGATTCATTGCCTACCCATCTTCCTTCCCTCCTGGTTTCTGCCCCAGCCTCTTTTCCCTCCTCACCCTTCCTTCGTCCATTCCCTTTAAGCAACATTAAATATTGAAGGAAATACACTGGTGCCTTGGGTCACACGAGCTTATTTGTGAACAACTTGGTTTGCACACAGAAGCCTTTGGCAAGATTTTGTTTCCGTTTTCGAAGTCTTCATTGGACAGCAAATATGGCCGCATTCATGTTTCTCACGTTACACGCTTCCGTCTTTTTCGTAATCTTGGAATGAATTAAGTTCATGAACCGCTGTCCCTTTATATAGACATTTGGACGAAACAGTGCAATTGGCTGACCAGCAGATCTTTAGCACATTATTTATGCTTGTGAAATGTCATTTCTCTCACCCACACAGTAGTGTTGCTGATGGTTGCATCCTAGTAATCACCAAGATTCAGTTAGGCTGTGATTATGAAGAACTTGGGATATGTTAGAAGATGGATACATTCAAACTGAAATTTAGAACTAGTATTTCTTGTCAGTTTCTATATCTTCTCTCTTGTCTTTTCCCTGCTTTAAATATTTCATGTAAGACACCATGGTAGATTCTGTAGTGAGCACAGACTATTTCTCAACTAATCAGCTCACTATGCACTAGGAAGATCAACCACCACTAACTATGGTAGAATTGGACAAAAGGAAAGGTGCCAGGTATTATAAGGTAGCTGCAGGCATGTGCCCCTTGGAAAGGGGGCTCAGGGATAACCAACAAAGACATCAGAAAGAACCATCCCCTTACATTTTGTCTCCCTTAGAGTAGTGACAGCCTACACTTAGTACATCTTGAAGACCATGTCTGTACTGACCAAGTATATAAGTCAGTCTGCCGGAAAAAGACATCATCTGGAATTTCCTTTAAGATATTTCCTGCGCCATTCATCTTCCTTAGAAATAATTTCACTATTTCACCTTTCTGGATGCCTGAGTTCAGGGTGAGCTCAACAAACTGCAGACTTCATGTGAATCCAGTCCAAGAATTATAATAGAGCTTCTCTTTAAATGGCTACTTAATACAGCAGGAAGACACAGAGTTTTAATCCTTCCTGTCCATTTCTTTTCAAGCTGTAGTTTTCCTTCTAGTGCCATCTAAAACCCAACATGAATAAACATTCACTCCTAATGCCTACTAACATAGAAACGTTGCCTTTTGAATTAAAATAAGCTTACCCCAGAAATCACAGCTACATCCTTCATGTTTAACCTACTACATGTGTTAACATTTCTGTATGTTATTATCTGCTGTACTTTCCTTTGGTCAAAATAACCATAAAGTTAAAATTGTGTAAATCTAAGAATTTAAAAATGAGTCATTAGCCGGGCGTGGTGGCGCACGCCTGTAATCCCAGCGCTCGGGAGGCTGAGGCAGGAGGATTGGTGTGAGTTCGAGACCAGCCTGAGCTACAAAAGTGAGCTCAAGGCCAGCCTCAACTACATAATGAGACCCTGTCTCAAAAAGACAAAAAAAAAAAAGAGTCATTTACAATCCATGATTTGGGGCTTAAAGATAGGAAATGTAGTAGAAAGGATTTAGGGATGAGAGAGACTGAAGCTCTGATGTTATTTGGCCACTTCAGATGTTAATCAGAAGCAAATTCATTCCTCCTTCCAATCTTTCAAAAGGTTCAGAGTTTATCGTGAACCTGACATTGTTCCGGACAATATAACTACTGCCCACATCTCCTATGCTCAGTTTTCTAATCTACAAGCAAAAGAGAGCAACACAGAATCCACAGAACATGAAATGACAGTGCTCTCAGGAGCCACACTTCGAAAGCTGACGTGAATGACAAACTCGACCCAAGTTACCATTTGTAGGTGTAACGTGAGGCAATAACAAGGCCCTGTGAAAAACAATTCTCCTTTGTTCTACTTTCTTTCAATGCAGAATCACACCAGTGGCCATAATCTGAGCATCCATGTTCAGTGCCACCCAGGTCCAGGTATAGATCCTTGCTTTATCGTTTAAAGTGGCCTTACATTGGTTTAACAGGAGCAGAGTTCTCCCCATGGCGAACATTGTTATCAAAACACTCTGGTAAACTTTGTGGTAAAATGATAGTAACAATTAATGGAGCTGTGAGGACACAAAGCTAATCTGAGGGGAGAGTGAACCTTTGTTTTATGTCAGCTCATGCATTTCAGAATAGAAACAACAAAGGAACGCCATTGTCATGGAACTCTTGGCAACGCACAGCAGGGAGTCCTTGCTTTCAGAAGCTAATTTATCAAGCTCCCAATTGACGCAGTGGTGATTATCCAAACTATAAAAGTATCATCCAAGGTTCTCTTTACATAGCTAGTGTCTCTAGTATATTTCCAGTGAATTTTGACTTACACCTGACTTTCCACAGCAAGAATGTAAAATAAAACAAATCCCCCAGTAAGTTATTCTCCATAATATAATTTAGAAAGTCATGTTTTCAGATATACTCAGGAAGAAGCTTTTTGTAGGTCAACTGTAGACACAATGACCTCGAAAAAGGAGAATACAGAATTCCAGGTTCTGTCTATACCATTCTAAGAAAAACCAACATATAATGGGGCAGGGGTGGTAAAACTTTCAGAGCTTCCATTGGTAACAAACAGCCTGCAGTGGCACACGGGCCAGGTTCACCAACACTGTAAGAGGGCATAACTGGGTAAGATGCCCTCATTTGTACTATAGAGAAAAGTTAAAAGAGAACCCCCATTGTCTTCCATTTCATCATCTTGTTTCTGTGCAAAACTACAGAGGGAACTTCCTGATAGATCATTTGTGAAACTTCTTATCTCTCTGGAAAAGGAAGATTTTAAACAACTATATTAGGTTAATTAGCAAGAACATTCAATTGATCCTGGTGGCAACCTAACCTGACAAAAGCAGAAATATGTGCAAAGTGTGGGGGTGGGGGAGGGGGGCTCCTATGTCAACGTTTGATTCTAGGAGAGATGTTTTATTTCATGTTAGTGGTGGTCAAACAATCCATCTACAGTTATAAATACTTCTACTGAAGGACAAAATTCCCTGGGACTGGATAATCTTGTCCTCTACAGTGGCCTTGGCAAGACACACCAAATAATTATAGAATAACATCTGCATGAAAATGGTAGAGATAAAATCTTTATATTATGGGTTAGCCCCATAGAACTCTGAGATATTCCTGGTCAAGGAGAAATATCTTTGGGCTTCACAAAGGATGTGTAGCTTTTTCTGTGACTATATTTTCATTTAACTTATCATCAGTGATTCAACTAAATGATGACCATTTATCATAACACCATACACCAATTTCAATTTACTTGAACTGGGATAAAAGTAGCTTTAGAATATTTTATTCCAAAGTTATCTGAGACGAGCATCTACATCTTCAACGTGTTAGGCATTACCAAAAAAAATTTTTTTGCATGTTCAGAAGGTAAAAATCTTCAATGTAATTTATCAATAGGAATAGCTTTGAAATTTTCTGCCCTAAGACTTCTGGGGATAAACTATAGTAAAATATGCAGAATCTCATAATGAGGCTAAGGGACAAGTTATACCCAATGAGGTAAATAGTAATCCAGGCCACAATCACAAAGCCATTAGAATGTAATTCTAAACAAGGGTTACAGGTTAGATATACAGAGGTCATTGCAGGAAAAACAGATTAGTCTTCTCCTCAGCTACAAGAGACAGACAGGCTTCTCAACACTGATAGAATTATCTGAGATTTTTAGTAGAAAGGAAGCTACGGCAGATTGGAGAAACAGCTTGAATGTCAATGTTATATCACACGCGATAAATACTGCTAAGTGCGATGGCACACAGCTGAGAAAGCCAATTCCAATGAGTTAGCACGCTACAATTTTGTCAGATATTTTCATGCAAATCCTGATACAGGCCAGCTACCCTTGTGGCTGTGCCAGATAAAACATGCAGCTTCCATGTACCTCACTCAGAAAAGGAAGACACATAGTAATGTCTGCTTTCTTCTACCCGGAAGAAACATGTGTCACTCTGCTCATAGAATACTGGCCAAAACTGGTTAATGGATGCCAGTGGGAGGGACAAGCATAGAAGCTGCATGAGTATCTGGAGAGTAGGTCCCCTTTCCACAAATTAGGATTTCTAAAAAGTAGTTTGGTTTTTTTTTGTTGTTGTTTGTTTGTTTGTTTCAATAAGCCAATGACAGGATATAAATAGGAAAATATAGTTTAAGTCAAATTCTATAGATCTTTTAATAGCAAGCTGAGGATTTGATTTTATCTCATAAGTAAAAGTAATTAAGACTACAATAGTCCAGAAGGCATAATAAATGAAAATGGGAAATGGATAAAGCTCCAGATGCCGAGTTATAAAAGGAAAAAGTGGGTGATAAAGGCAATCTATTTTTTTTTTCTTCAAAACTGAATTTTTACATTTACTTTATTCTCTGTAGTCCTTTCACCGCAAAACTCTATCTGTGTGTCTATGTCTGTGTGTGTGTGTGTGTGTGTGTGTATGCATGCATATGGCATTCAGTAAAGACAAGCTCAAAACAAGATAGAAGCCAGACATTCTGAGTTAGTTGGGTTAAACCGTCAAAGAAAAGACACAACATTGTCTTGTGACAGTAGAGAATTTTGTTATTTTTATAACCTTAAAAAATAGCATGGGCTGGGGAGATAGCTCAATGATCTAAGCACCTGTCTGGCAAGTATAAGGACCCAGGTTTGATTCCCGGTACTGCATGCTGTGCTAGCTCCAGAACACCAGGCACACCATCCTAGGCCCAAAACCATACGTAGTAATGCACACCTGTAATCTCGGCACTGAGGAGGCTGAGACAGGAGGATCTCTACAAGTCTTGAGATATGTAGCAAGACCCTCTGCTAAATTAATAAATAAATAAAAGATTTTTTAAATAAAACAATTTGTCCAAGTTTCTGTATCTTATGCCTGACTGAAGGAAGTAAGAACCCAAATGAGCAAGATGCCAACATTGCCACACATAAAGATCCAACTGAGGGCCAGTGAGATAGCCAGTCTAAAGCACCTGCTTAGGCAAGCTTAGTCAACCCCAGGGACCACAGTTCGATCCCCGCCTGCACCACATGCTGCGCCAACCCCACCCCCAGGGCAGGCTGAGCTGGCCATAACATACATACATACATACATACATACATACATACATACAAAAAGATCCAACTGAACAGCTGGCTTCAAACTGCCCCTGTTCTGGATGACCACTCCTAAGGCCATCATGGTCATGGAAGTGTAGAAAACGGCCTTGGCATTAAAGGAAATGGGAATCATCTCACTCTACCAATCAGAAGGAAATCTCTCATTACCTTCCATCCTTCAAGATTCTGGCAAGTATAAGGACCCAGGTCCTTCAAGATTCAATCTTTCCCAGATTCTCTGCCAATCTTTTCCTAATTACTGAAAGTCACTACCTCCTCTCAGCTCTGAGTGTTGTTTACAGTTGGAATCAGTGTCTACTCACCTAAACCCATTGTCCTCCAGCTGGCTCATTACAATGGTTCTCAAGAGAGCAGGTTGCATTTTTGTTGTGTAACTGATTTCTTATTCATATGATAATATATAAAGCATAAGCAGCGCATGAAACATGTGAATTCTCACTGATGTTCATCTTTATATTCCAAGAAATGAACTAAAAAATCTACAATGCTGTTCAAACGTTGCGTAGCAGACAGGTGTATTTCATGAGCCTAGTCTGTGATAAGCGACTTTCTGCCTGGTTTTTCAGATTAGATGTTTCCAAGTGACAGAAAATTTCAGTCCAGACACTTGCAATCATTTCAAAGTCACTGATCCAAAGAGAATCTTGCTTTCCTGACATTTGAAGGAAAGCCTAAATTTTATTTTTGACTCACAAGGAGTAATGAATAGTCTCCTTGAAAAATGTAACTAATGGGTATACTTGAGAAGAATTAGAAATATGGCAAATTGAGACAATTTATACCTCAGAAAAGGAATTGAAAAGAAGTCTCAGGCAAAGAGATCTTCTTTATACAAAATGTTCACAAATCTAGCCTACTTCTTCTTTTGAAATTATATCATAGGACATCAATTATAAAATTATCTGAAGAGGAGATGATGACCTAGAGGCTAGGGACACAATGATGCCCTAGTCATGCTTCTAAGGCATGGAGCAAGTTCAAAAGAAAAGTAACTAGCATGATGACTAGCTTTCTGGTGATAAGGACTGGGCTGGTCTATTAAAATTTGACTATAAATGAGTGCCTCTGATTCATACTGAAAGCAATGGTTTTCAATAGTGGGATCTCTCTATTAATTCTTGTAGTGTTGTAGCCACATACCATAAAAGTGCTGGCTGATGGAAACCACTGTACTTTCTTAATTCCCTTTTTCTTCTGAGATTGCCATGAGCTGCATTGACTTACTGAATAATGAATCCAAAGAAGCTGTGGTAGCCGGGCGTGGTGGCTCATGCCTGTAATCCCAGCACTCGGGAGGCTGAGGCAGGAGGATTGGTGCGAGTTCAAGACCAGCCTGGGCTACAAAAGTGAGCTCAAGGCCAGCCTCAACTGCATAGTGAGACCCTGTCTCAAAAAGACAAAAAACAAAACAAAACAAAGAAGCTGTGGATTTCTGTGCATGCCCTTGGGAAAACACACTCAGAGACAATCCTTCAGAAGACCAAGCGAAGGACAATCTTCCTGACATCTGCATCAACAGAAATCAAAAGGATTGAGTGCCTATCAGACTCACCAGAACCACAAATGAAACATTGACTGACTGGACCCTGAGGACAGATAGCACTGAACAAAGTCAAAATGCAGCACCGCATGACCACACCCTTTTCCTTCTCCTGAGCCTGTCCTACTTTCCCCCATCCTCTTTTCTTCAGTTCTAGAGCTATAGTTGGCTCCCTCTTCAGAAGACTTGTTGTGTTGTAGTTCTTGTCCTTCTAACCCAAAGATACATACAGTTTAAAAGTTAGTAGTGTCCAAGAAACTTACAAACACTGCTTTAAATCTCTGCTAGACTTCCTGTCACATGATCTTCCCTGTTGGTTACATGTAATTTCTGGGCTTCATGAATGCATTGTTTGTGTGTCTGACTCGCTTTGATACTGCCAATGATGCCAACCAAGTGCCCTACACAGTAAAATCTTCATAAATGCTTGTGGAAGTTAATCAAGAATCCTATAACTTTAAAAACCACCAAGCCACCCTTTTTATGCTATCCTGTTATATGTTCATGTCACTCAAACGTCACCTGAGTACCACCAAATTTTCTGCTGCAGCCAGAATTATCTTCTGGATATTATGATCTAGGTTTTCTTTCCTCCAGTGAACTGTCCTAAACATAAAGTGCTGCGATGATTCACTTCTTACTGAAACCTTAAGCCTCAAGGGAAACAATGTGGAGACTAAAGCAATCCCTTTTATGCTGTGGTTAGAAACGAACCATGAGGAAGCCCATTCTGGACAACTCAGACAAGGGAAGAGAGACGGGGACCATACAGGCTGCCACACAGGTAGCCACAGGGCGCCCATCCATTGTGGGGTTGAAGAAAACCTTGACGCCAGCCCAGAAGTGAAAGGTGAATTTCAGAAACCAACAAGGACACTCAGCTGGAAACCTGATGCCTGGCAGGGTGAAGCAAGAAACTTATAAAGAAAGAATCCGTGAACGCAACTGTTCCCTGATTTTTCCCAACAAGAGCAGGTAAAACAAAATTCCCTCAGGAGTTCTTTCAGTCAGATTGTAACTCCTTCCTATCATCTAAGGGGAGATCCAAATGTCTGACAAGATCTCAGAAGTATACTTAGAAAAATGTCCTTAGAATTCCAGAAGCCTACCTAACAAGTTTCCCTACCTCGTCTCCCTGTACACAGCTCCCCAATAACCAAAGGAATATATAAGTATGTGTCTCAGCTACTTTTCTTTCACTGCTAAGACAAAATACCAGACAGCCAAAGTCAAAGGAGGAAGGATTTATTTAGCTCACAGCTTGTGGAGGTTTAGGCCATAATCGGTTGGCTCCCAAGCAGGCTGGCACATGGCAGAGGGGCAACAGTTGGTAGTAGCAGAGGACAGGAAAAAGAAAAACAAGCGCAAAAAGGGAAGAGAAAGCCTCTTTCCTTCCTTTACACTGTATGCAGGCTACCTGCCCTAGGGCAGGTGTAGCACCCACACCACAAACCCCAGCACTAGACAATGAATCAACCATTCACAAAGTATAGATTCAGTCGCCTCTGAAAATCCTGCCTCTCCCCATGACCATGTGAGGCCTTGGGGGAACAGCCAAACACAAAACATAACATTCTGAATCAATGTAGTATAGATGTAAAAGTGGAGTTTTAGACTGAGAGTGTACTGGACATGTGTCTCAGCTCCACCAACTGTGCAATCTAGACTAATATGCTTGGCCTCTTTGAATTCTGGTTGAATTATATATGGAATAGAGATACTAATAGGACCTGTGGCTGGGAGTACTAAATGAGATGAGCCCTCCAAAGCACCTGAGACACTGTCTTACATGTAGTAAGGCCCTGTAAATTCTTGCTAAAAACATTAACAATAGTTCAGTGGACTAAACCACCTGCTTAAGCAGAGTTCAGGGCCCAGAGTTCGATCCCCGGCACCATAAGCATTGCCGGCCCTGCCTCCAGGCATGCTGAGACAGCAGTGAGACCAGATGAGGTGGTGCACACTTGTAATCCCAGCTCTTGGAACACTAAAAACAGCTGGATCACTACGACTCTGATCTATGTAGTGAAACCCTGTAGAATTTGTACTAAATAAAAAAGAAAAATTAAGATTTATATATAGTGCACACAAAATCAAAATACTATAATAGTACAAGGATTTGTAAAGGGAAGCTCAGTGATTTACCTTAGGATATGGAAATATAGGAAAAATATGGATATAGGTTTTAGAGTCCTCTTCAATAATAAGCCATAGCTACCAGGAAGTTCTCTGAGATTTGAGAGAGCCCCCACTTGTTCACTATTCTACCCCCTTTACTTATCCTAGCACTTAAAAACACTTTATGTGTAATAAATAAAGCACAAAGTTCATCTTTAGTTGCTGTAGACAACATTCTTACAAAGTCTGCATTTAAGAAAGTAAGCACATCAAAGTAAATCTGAAATAATAACTCTTAAATCAAGTTTGAGACCCTCACATTTGTAGGCTATAAAGCTCATGGTCATATTCTGGATGATGTGGAATCATAACAAAAAGCCTTCTTGGATACTTCTCTGTACTTATGTTTAATAGAAAAGGGAAAATGCTATCAGGATCATAGAAATTACTTATCACTGCTATACAAATAATCAAAGTAGTCTGATCACCCTACTATGGATTTTAAAGCCATCTCAGCAAACCATGAGATCTGGCCGGTACTCAAAGTTCACCACCTTATTTCCCTTATTCCTTTTGGCACAAGATCTAGTATTAAGACAAAGGTATCTTTCCGTTGACCTAAGTTCTATAGAACAACAATAAAGACCAAGTTTTCAGAGTTCACACCAGAAAATGCTTCAGATACAAGCTAACAGCAATCTACTAAGGGGCTTCCTGAGTGCTCCAACTTACAATCACATTAGGAAGCCACTTAATGCTGAGGAAGCTGTTAGAATGCTCGTAAAACATATTTGTATGTAAATAATACCAATAATTTTATTTTCAGTAATATTCAAATACTGAATTTAACTTGAGTTAGAGATGTTTAATTTCTCTGATTTTGTCTTAAGAAGGCAGCTCCCAATACATGTTCTTCATTCTCTAAGATTTTCTGGGCAGCTATGAAAAAGACTACATAAAAATGTTTATCTGAATGTACGGAAATAATGCAAGGACTTTTATCAGGCAGAACAGAAGCATCTAAGACATGTAGCAGGGCTGTTTACATTGACAGGTAGCACTTCCCTTAGGTCTTTATAGGCTCTGCCAAGTCTGTGAAGAGCCAGCCTTTCTCTGCAGAGAGCATCTTTCCCATGCTCTATGTACACATGGGTTCATCTTTAACTTTACTGAATGCTCATTATGCACAAAGGCTGATTAAGCCCTCTGTGGGAACCTGAATTGTAGTAGAACCACATTCAATTGCTCTAATTAGAGTTATTTCGGGCTTCCTAATTAAGGGAATTTATACTGAATTTTTTTTCTGGATGCTAGACTTATAAGATTCATAAATTCAGTGCCTTTGAAACAAATATAGCTTTCAGCAAAGTGATTTATATTTTCTAATGATTAGTTTAAAAATATGGCATAACAGCTCTGGTCATTTTGCCAAACATCTTTGTCAGCTAGCTAATTTGTTTTATTTTTTTAAGATTTTTTTATTTTACTTTCTTGTTTCAGAACTTTTGTTTGTTTGTTTATATATTTTTATGGCTGGCTCAGCCTGCCCTGAGGGCAGGGCTGCCACAGCATGTGGTGCCAGGGATCGAACCGTGGTCCCTGCAGCCACCTGCAGGCACTTTAGACCACTGGGCCATCCTGCCGGGCCCTGCTAATTTGTTTTAATGGTAGCTATAGGGCTGATCCAGGACACCGAAACCAACTAAATTTAATTTATTCCTATTTAAATTTAACTGTTGCAAGTGAGAGAAAATCCTACTGGAACAGAAATAGCTGATTAAAAATTCAAATCTGTTAATGTTAATATTGAATCACTTGGGTCCATGTAGACTCAGAACGTGAGAGAGGGCCACTTCTTCACCTTGGCAAGGTTTACAACAACAAAATAAGCAGGTGGATGAGTTGTATTCTCTTTTGAAAATAAGAAACTCCCATGCTAATCACTGATGTTATCACTATGTATATATACTGTTTGCTGGCAATGGAAAATTCCATACTTGATCAATACTGCTATGAAGATTCTTGAAGGGAATTATCACTATACCAAGCCTCTAAGCCACGGACAGTATGAGTGCTGAAGAAACAAGATTGACCCAGAGCTGCACTGCGAAATAGCTGAAGGTCCATTAGTGCCTCTATAAAATTCAAAAACATCATACAAATGTTATTTTAAAAATCATCTTAGCACTGACTAACATATAACTTTTTGGGTCCCAAAAATCAAAATATGATACACTTTTCCAAACTATTTATATACATTAGCTTACTTATCTTCACAACAATTCTATGTTATACTTACTGTTTTCACATTTATAGACTGCAAAAGAAGGTAAGAAAATCATCTGAAGAAAGCGCAACATTTATTACGTATTTTCTTTTCTAAGACAAGGTCTCACTATGTAGTGCTATGTAGTTTGAGCTAGTCTTAAACTTACTAGGTAGCTCAGGTTGGCCTTGAATTATGGTGTTCTTCCTACCACAGCCTCCCAGGCGCACAGACACGTGCCATCCCACCTAGATTTATAGTAACTGTGTTCTAATTTCTGGAACAAATGCTTTGAGTAATCGCGTAATATACCAAGACTCCTATTCTGTCCTAAATCCACAGACATATGCAAATGACTTATTTGAATAAAATTTAAAATGGTCACTAACCTTTCTCCCTCGAGGATTAACCATCCTCCTGCTTTTGCTGATAGAGTAGGCTCATCTTGTGGCAAAGCTCAACTGATTAAAGCAAAACTACGCTTCACTTCATTCAACTTATAGCAAGTTCTAGATACTGGCAGTGTAGGTCTTCCTGCCGCCTACATTTAACTACTGTTCAGAAATTCATTGGACTCTCCCAACATTTCTTAGCCTCAGAAGCTGAGGAGTTTAAATCAGAAGGAAAAAAACTGAAAACAGAGAGCAAATTTCTACTATCAAGTTTACTTTGTAAGCTTAGTAGTAATGCAGATATGCCAAAAAAATTTGATCAATCTGAAAAACAATAACCGAAAAACTTTCAATAGAAGCTCAGGGAACTGTAAAACAATAATACATATGTACTGAGAATCAGAAAATAAAAGAGGAATGATAAATAAGGAAACAAATACTTAAGAATAGTTGAAACATTCCTAGATTTGATGGGTAAAAATTCTGTCCATGCAAAAATTTCTGGGAATCCCAAGAAGATAACTGCAAAGAACAATTCAGCTAGACAACATCTTTGTCAAGTCACTAAAGGGAAAGACAAAATCTGGAAAATGACAAGAGTTAAATGACTCATGACATATAAGAGAACAAGAATATGATTAATTACTGGCTATGTGTGAAGCACAAAAGGAAGGGAGTGACATGTTCCAAACGCAGGGGGAAAACCTGTCAACAAATGAACAGATCTCTCACTAATGAAGGTAAGACAGAGACAGATTTACATAAATAAAACCTGAGGTAATTCTTTTGTAGGAGGCCTGATTTATGAGAAGACCTACATAGAGTCAGGTTGAAAGAAAATGACAGCAGGCAGTAGCTTGAATCTTTTTTTTTTTTTTTTTTTTTGTCTTTTTGAGGCAGGGTCTCACTATGCAGTTTGGACTGGCCTTCAGCTCACTATTGTAGCCCAGGCTGGTCTTGAACTCTCACCAATCCTCCTGCCTCAGCCTCCCGAGTGCTGGGATTACAGGCATGCGCCACCATGCCCAGCTAGTAACTTGAATCTTCTGAGGGAAAAAAATAGAATTCTATAAATGGAAAATATGTGAATAAAATTATACATGTAACATATAGATATATATCCATATTCTCATAATTCACTTAATTTTTCA
>PVJA010008803.1:0-63002 GCA_004027025.1 Myocastor coypus | reverse complement strand
TCTCCCCTCCCTCCCTCCCCCTCTCTTTCTTTCTTTCTTTCTTTCTTTCCTTCTTTCCATTTTTCATTTCTCTGCTTCTTGGCAATTTCCTGTGTGCACATTGGCCCTATAAGTTTGTAGATTTCACCGAATCTGTGGCAGGACACCCTGGGAACGAGTGCCCCAACACTGCAGGATGAATGAATGAATGAGCTGCTAGTGTCTTGGGCCAGGGGAGTAATGGAGAGTGGGTTGAGGGGCTGGCCAGGGCGACCCCACTAACTGGACAGGCCTGAGCCAGAGCCCCTGCTCTTGGGCAGACTCAGCTCCCTTCTGAGAGTCCTCTCCTATTGCCAGCATCTCCCACCTAGACTCAAGTTAAAATAAGATTTTCTATGCACATGATACACGAAAGATCTTCAGTATATAGTCACTGAGTGACTAGTTAAATAAAAAATAAATATGTGAACACGTTATTCCAAGGGGCTTGTAATTTGTGTCACTTGCTGAACCAAAATGGCCATTGCTCACATCTACTCCATGAAAAATGGTCCCCATGTTGAGAAATGCAGGCATTTGGCATGGTTTCTTTTTCTTTTCTTTTTTTTTTTTCCTCTCCCAGGAAAGTGAGATACTTAAGGGAAACTTTTCAATGAAGATCTCACAAGACACTAAAAATTATTATTTTTTTTGCTATTGTTTACAGTTAATTATGCTGCGTCCCTTTGACAAGGAATGCATTAGTTTGGGGCAATGTCACATTTACAAATGTGTTCTCTATTGATTTGAGGAAGGCGGTGTCAGACACTTAGCCTGATGATCAGCGATTCGTCTTCAGCAGGGAAGGAGGCAGGCTCGCAATAATTTCAGCTGAAAGTCACATCCAGAGGGAAGGTGGATGCGGCAGTAAAGGGGGGCTTTGTGGAGCGCTCGAGGCCACCTACTCCTGGAAGCCTGGGAGAGGCTGTCTTTGTCAGTGGTTGGCATGTTTGAAGCCCCAGATGATGCGCGACCTTGGGCAGACAAAGCATCCCAGACACGCCGCAGCTCTCTTCATAATGCCTGGAAGGCGCTCCTCGGCGCGGACATTTTCAAGCACACGTGTACAGGCTCAGCGTATCGCTGGCGCTTGGTCAGTCAGTGGTGGGGTACGGAGGTAACCAGCAGAATGCAGCTTTTAGGGGAAACTGAAAACGCGTCTGCATTCGTGTCTGTGCTCCATGTCTCACACAGGGCAGAGAAAGCTCTTGCCACTCATCACGCAAGGCTCCATGAATATGTAGCCACTGCCCGTGGGCCTTCCAGTGTTGGCTCAGCGCAAGACTTCAGGCTTTGTCACAGCCCGGGAAGAGAGTGCGAAGAGCCCTACTTCTGGACTTTCTTTTTTGTCTAGAGTTCATTCAGACCGTTGTGGGCAGAGCAAGTCCTCTACCAGCTGTTCACCTGCCTGCAGCTGTGACGAGATTGGAGAAGCTCGTCTGTCCTCAGTGTAGCCTCGACCCGGGCCCTTAGGGAGTGTGCAGCACCTTTCCTTTTCTAGCCCTAGGTAGCAGGATTCTGGCGGCCTGATTCAGGACTAGCTTTTGGGGTATGGGACGGAGCTACCAAAAGGGCCCCTTGCACACATATGGCAGCTTTCTACACAAGGCTGAGACGCAGTTCGGTTTCACGTGGGCGAGGTTCTCAACAGAGGCCTTGCACTGGAACCCCCTGCAGAGCTTTAGCACTCCACGTGTCTGGATCCTCTCCTTGACCAAGCAGATCAGAGCTTCTGTTAGCCCCACAGGTGTACTCTAACGAGATTCTCAGCTGATCCTCATGTGCAGGTGGGTAGAGAAACCCTGGGCCAGTTGGGGCGGTGGCGGGATGTTCAGGTTTCTCTCTGCTCCTAATGGGGCGTCCAGCAGGTGCTGGAGGTGCTGCTTGGTGCTAATGCTAGGAACTACGGTGCTAGTGCTAGGAACTACGGTGGCCGGGACAGGGCCGGGTCCCCTTACACAGGCTTTTCCAGAGAGGTGACAGGGGGTTTCCTACTGTGGCACCAAGAGTGGAGAGGCAATAAGGCATCAGGCCACACCTGGTGCCTTTCCAACCCTCTTAAAAATGCCGCTAGAGTTCAGCTGTAGGATTATTTATCAGGGTGACCGCTGCATTCAAAGGCTGAGCAATGATCCCGTAGGAAGAACCACACCACAGGCTTCGGCCATCTTCCAATTAGCGTCTCAGCACTTGAGGAAGCGGATGCCTTACACAATTGTACCAGTTTCAGGGCTTAAGTTGTTTCCTAAAAGAGTGATCCAGGTGCTTTTCTGAGACAGAGCTTTCACAAATGTTTTTCAGATGGAGAGAGGTTAAAAGCGTGTGTTTGCATTTAGAGGAGTGAGGCGAGAGCAGTGGCGTTCTTCTACGAAGGCCTCCTCTAAATGAAAACTCTTTTGTCCAAATCCCTTTTAGGACCATGGTCCAGGTAGCTTTCAGAGCCTAGCGCTGGAGCTGAGTGTGGCTCAGGCACAGATATTCCCGTCCAGGGCCATCCTTGGTCAGAGCCCCTGTGCTGACCTGGAGGAACCACAGTTCTAAAGGAGAAAAGGAACAAACAACAAAAACAAAACCACTAGGAAAAGGAAATACGGAGACCCCATAAGGCCGCCCCCAAAATGCAAATAGCAGAGGAGGCGTGATTCCACTTGGGAGCTAATTACGCCTTCTCGTTGCAGGGCAAATTTTGAAGGCCCTCCCTGCACTTGGCCGAGGGCCTGCCCACTGCCCCTTCTGAAGCACTTTGTCTTCCCTTCCGAATCGCTCTTTAAGCTAAATGTTGCCAGATTAATGGTTTCTGATTCAAACAACCAAGTATCTCCCAGATGCTCCAGAGTTCCGCTCACCTTGGGCAAAGAGCAGGCTGCAGTGTAGCTTTCCTGTCTCTGCTTAGGCAGTTTAGCAACTGCGGGTGGAGAGATGCTAAATTAATTAAAGAGGTGATGGTAATGCAGCACGGGGCTCAACATTAAAAATCAGCTTTTAATTGAAAAATGAAATGCATCTTCCTACCATCAGAGGTTAGATTTGGAATGCTGATGTTTCATTAGCATAGCACTTGGTGTTTAAGACTCATAAAATATACAATAGTGTGGGAACCCTGGCAAATCGGGGGATAATTCCAGAAAATTTTCTTCTCTGGTGAGGCCAGGAGAGAGCAGCTCTTCCTACATAAACTAAAGCCTGTGAGTCCTGGCTCTGCTGGAGCAGAGGAGATAAGGGTGGAGGGGGACGGGATGGGGATGGCTCCCGAGGCTGGTAGGCTGGTGTGGGCCACTTACACCACACTCCATAGCAGGCGTGTTCTCAAAGGAGCGATGACGCCATCTGGTACGGGTGGTCCTTGGCAGCCTGGGCAGAATGCACAGGTGAGCTGGCATTTGAGACAGTGCTGAAACTGGAAGGAAGTTTAGAGACCTTTCCTTCTACGAAGTCTCCCCAGCATGAGTGCTCCTTGTGGCTGCTCAAGTTGAAGGAGAGGTGCAGCAGGATCACCCTGTGGCGGGACACCCGGGGCCCCCGTGTCATCTGGTGTGGCCTCCCTCGCACATGTTCCTGGCAGAGTCTGTCAGGAAGAGGGTTTGACGTGGGACCCGGTATGGAGAGGAGCCCTGTTAGCTGGGGTTCAGATCCCAGATGCAATCAGGATGGTTCTGGGGAACGCCCAGGCTGTCCACTACCACTCAGGGAAGGGGTTGGATGAGTCTGAGGGACACCCCCTCTTGGGCTCAGCACTCTGTCTTGACTTACCTTGCTCAGTATCCATGGAGCTGTGTCCAACACGGTCTCTGGGCTCTCTGTGAAGTGACAGTGCGGGAGGGAAGGGTTAATTCCTCGTCCTAGACACCCTGTCCTGCTCAGATGATTTGCAAACGAAAACGCCCTCATCTCCTCAGTATCACTGGTGACTAACCACAATAACAAGAAGTCTAATTGCATTAGGGGTGATTTTGCTGCCATTGGTTTAATGGGATAAGTTATAATTTTACACTCTAAAATATCAGCATCTATCCAAACAGAGTACATTAAAAGCAATTAGTGTAGATTATGGATTTGAAAGGAAGAAGGAAATACATTAATGTGTCTAATTACTATGTTAATTAGACTTGGGTGCCATAATATTTCACACCTAAATGCTAATGTTGATGGAGTTGTAATTATTATTGTTATTATTTTGGAGTGCAAAATGAATCCTTCCTAGTCTGCTCAGTAATGAATAATAGCTCACTCACTGGAGTGTTCTAAATGAATGACTGACCATGAGCGCTCCTTGCCTTCCAGGGACTGAATGACTTAGAGCTCGCCTAAGTACATGGACTGGTTACTAGGGAATCAAGAAAAGCATCAGCAGCTCCGCTCTGTGAAACTATCTTCCATGTTTGAGTCTCCATTGAAGTGAGGGACGGGGAGGGCCTGAATTTCAAGGGATGTGGTGGCCTCGTATATTTTAATGCCTTGTGTGTCAAATTATGGGTTAATTTCTACATTTTCCAAGGCAGATGTGGGGCTGAGTATTAGGAATTGGCCAGTAGGGCCTGGCTGGGATCCGTGGGTCACAGAAAGGAGGCTGAGCTAATGACACTCGTGTTGGAGACCAAGGTTTGGTTCTAGTCAGTGGGGCCAGATAGGGTGCCCCAGGGTTGCCCGGAACTTGCTGGATTTTTAACATGGATAGCTCTGCATGTTGGAAATCTATTCTGATTTTAAAATGGAAGATAATATGACCTAGTATAAACGAGGGCTCTCTTTCTATAATTTCTGTCTTGAAAGCAGCAAAAGAATAAAGCCAACAGAACTGTGAGCAGTGTGGAACGGTAGTAGGTGTGGTTCATCACGCAGAACAAAAAAGGAAGCACCTGCTTGTTGGGAGAGCCTTCAAAAGAAGGATGCAGAGGGTGATCAAACCTAGAAGCTTTCAAGCAGTCGTTGGCCCAGGGAAGGTGTAGAAGGGTGCGCAAGAATGCAGATAATTGAGTTGCTGCCGTAGCTATTGCTAGGCCTTTGATGTCAGGCATGTGGGCTGCACTATTTCTTTGTTTTTTGCATTCTAGCTTTTCAAGGTTTTCTTTTTGTTGGTTTGTTTTGTTTTAAGTTTATTCAGGATCTTTTCTTTTGTCTTTAAAATTTTTTTTTTTAGGACTGGGGTTCGAACTCATGACCTTGCACTTGCCAGACAGGCACTTGTGCCATAGAGCTATCTCCCCAGCCTCCTGTCTTTTGAGCTGTAATTTCCCAAGGCTTTTTAAGCTTACCTGGGACCTCACCTTCATTCACTCAGTTCACTTAGTTTCTGTATGCCCTTTCCTACTGTCTGCCTTCATTTATCTCCTCTCACCCTAGGCACTGCTTCAGCCCCAAGCTGGCTGTGGCCATCTCTCTCTCTAGCCTCCAGGACCCACTACCATGAATGAGTCCCTGTGTTGGCCCAGAGGACCTTGCGCTTTGCTGCCCATGTGTTGGTACAAGACACCAACCATAGGCCTCATGCTTCTTTTCAGAAAAGGGGCTTTGTGTTCAGTCACAGCTGGAACAACCAGTGAATGACAGAATTACTTTCCCATTACACTTCAAGTGGGAACATTTATGATTCTTTGTACTCTTTCACTTACACATGACCTTGGGCTTTCCTTGGGCCTTGGGAAGCAGCACTGAAAGGTGAATTTACCTTTTGTACTGTAAAAGTCAGGACTTTGGGAAGCCATATCTGCTGAGGTCTGAACTCAGGCCCAGGTCGCCAGTAAGGGAGGGGAGCCCTGATGGCTCACCCCTTTCCTGGTGTCTATCCACTTCCTTCTGGGGATATTTCTTGGTGATTTCCCCTTTCAAGCCTCTGCCAAACCCAGGGGGTGTGTTTGGTGGTACCCAGATAAAAAGGCCTCCTTTTTCAAACTCAAGGCATGCAACCACAGTGAAAGCTATCTGATGTCCTCGGTAGACTTTGTTGTAAGCAAAGGGACAGAAAAAGTTAAAGTAACTGGAGAGGCAGCACCCCTTAGAGGGCAGGGTCATGTCAACTTCGGAGCTGCCAAGGTCTCTGTGCCTTCTGAATGTGGTTCCTTGGCATTCTGCTGGAGTCTGTGAGCTTTTGCATCCTTCCGACTGTTACTCAGTGGCTCAAATTGTCCAAGTTGATTGACACTCGTAGCAACAAAAGGACCCTGAGGTATACAGAAACCAGTACTCGTCTTTGGGGGTTTGTTCTGGTGGAGTGAGGACCCCGACATTTCCAAACGGAACCATTACAACTGTTGATGTTTTTATTCTCCTCAACCTGGTGAGGTGAGGTAGCGAGTTTGAAAGCTGTTAGAACTTAGCGATCTGAACAAACTCTGCGCTAATTTTCAGGGGTCTCAGCCTTCTGGAGAGTGGAGATAAGCGATTCTCTCAGCACGGTCACTGAAGGTTTCAGGGTCTCAGTCCATGCCTTAAGGGGGAGTTGAAATGTTGTTGCTTGAAGCTGGCTAGAGCCTCCGAAGCAGTCCACTCCCGCCCTCCTTGTGATTTTCCTTCCTAGCAGGGATCCATCTCCAATAGCTCTTCTCCTGTGAGCTCCAGGCCTCTGGGAGGGAGAAGCAGACCTGATTGGCGATTCTGCTATCAGGCCCTGTGGGAGGTTCCTTCCCATCCCAGAATAGGAAGGAGTTTTATTGCTTTCCTGCTAGCTCAGCCAGATAAATAGGTTAAAATGTTTCTCATTTCCCTGAAGGTCTTTTTCTTGCTTTCTATTTTCAGGTAAGGGCTGCTTTTTCTTATAAAAAAGCAGGAGCTAATGCAGGTTGAATGTAGGCAAAAAAGCGAGTGTGTTGAATGTACAATGTGACCCACAAATAGTTGTACAAACTGATGCCTGAGGCTGGGAAGGAGAGAGTCAGAGCAGCCCTGGGAGATCACCACAGCAGGGTCTCTAGCCAATTAGCCTAGTCTTGGAGAAGACACCTGTTTGCCTAGCGTCTGTCAGCACCAGCATGGGCACACAGGCCACACTTTAGCTATGATGGGTCTATGTCTTGCTTTCATTTATGAGCACAGCACAGGCTTCTGTGAAGACCTTGAGAAGAGTGCTTCTCTTGTGGACCCAGGACCTGGTCACAGGAGGAGGAGCCCAAAGCAGGGGAGGTAAATGGACTCCCACGCTCCACGCTCTTCTTCCTGCGTATCCGACTTACTGCATAGAGGAGCTGGTGGGAGCTTTTGGGTCCTAAGACATTGGCTGGTCCTAGGAGCCTCCCACTGTGGCACAAAGGACTTACACGGCAAGGTTGGCTGTCAGTGTTGTGTACGCCAGACCCTGATA
This sequence comes from Myocastor coypus, assembly GCA_004027025.1. Lineage (NCBI taxonomy): Eukaryota > Metazoa > Chordata > Mammalia > Rodentia > Myocastoridae > Myocastor > Myocastor coypus. The sequence continues at coordinate 55,690 of PVJA010008803.1, read as the reverse complement.
AGTACATTTCTGGTGAGCTTGGAATACACAGGGGATCCAATTTCCCAAACAGAGACTCTTTCATAAGCAGGCTATCACCTGGGAGGTCTTATTTGGCAAATCTGGATTCTTATTCATTGAATCTTCTTAAAGTAGGAAGCCTCATTTTAAATAGTCCCATTGTAAATGTGTTTACAAGAAGTATAATTAATAAGCCAAAGCCAAAACCAAAATGAACACTCAAGTAATTCCCTGAAAGAGAAAAGAGGGAAAATGGGACAAAAATAGATGGGAAAAAGGAAATAAGAGCGGGAATGGTGGCCTGAAACTGAATCGTATCAACAATTGTATCAAGTACAACATTTTAAAGACAAAACCCAAAATGGTCAGATTGGATTAAAAAAATAACAAAACAAGACCCAGTAATATAGCATTTCAAAAATCACTTTAAATATGAAGACATAGACCGGGTAAAAGCAGAAAGATGGAAGAAAATTCCTTTAAAGAATATTGAAAGAGGCAAACTTACGTCAGTCAGTGCAGACTTCAGAGCAGGCCATGCTTCCAGGGGTTAAAAAGGGTTGTTACACAAAGGCAGAGGTCAATTAATCAAGAGACATAATCCTGAATGTGCGCGCAGCTAATAAATGAGCTTTTAAATACACAAATCAGAAACTGATTGGACCTGAAAGAGAAGTAGATCCATAATTATAGTTGGGGATGATCACGGGTCTCTCCTTGCAATCAATGGGAAGAGTAAACAGAATCAGTAAAGGCAGAGAAAATGGGAACAGGCTCTTCCAACCCAATCTGATTGATACTCAAACAGCTTATCCAGCGGCGGCAGCAGCAAAAATGGCTTTGCCAAGTGTACATTGGATAGAGTGGGCCAGCTGTTAAATGCACCTCAGCATCTCAGGATAGCCCAGGATTAAGTTATGTGAAGTATGTTTTCTGCTTAGCAAAGAACTGAAAGAGAAATCTACAACAGGAGGCTATCTGGAGCCCCACCACACCCTATCCCTTTGGAAACCAAAGGATTGTCTTCTAAATAACCTACCAGTCAAAGAATAAGGAATAAAAGAAGAAAGATACCATTTTTCATTGAATGAAACTGAGAATTGAGAACGTAAACATTTGGAGATAAAGTTTGCTATGATTTGGGTCTAGGTATTCCCCCAAAGTTTCATGCAGTTAGGGCCAGCGAGATAGCTCAGCGGTCTAAAGGGCCTGCTTAGACAAGCTTACAACTTTAGGGACTATGGTTTGATGCCCGGCACCATATGCTATGCCAGCCCCTCCCCCAGGGCAGGCTGAGATGGCCATAATATAAATAAATAAAGTAAAAAAAAATTTTTTTTTCATGCAGTCATTGGGGACAGCATCTGGAGTTTGTAATTAATTCGTGATCCAATGCTGGGATTATGGGTGTCCGTGCTGTTCTCGCCCTGCGTGGATAGCCTGACTACAGCATGAAGAGGGGAGAGAGGCTTGCTCGCTGTCGCAGGCGCTGCTCCTCCCTTCGCTCTTTGCTCTTCTCCCACTGCCGTAAACTGCTGCTCTCTGCCATGAGCCACTCTGCCTTGGAGCCTGCCTAGCATGGACTGAAACCTCCACTAACTGTGAGCTAAATAAACCTTTTCCTGCTCCATTTTGGGTGCCTGGTATTTTGTCTCGCCCAGGACAGAAAAGTTACCAAGACACCATTAGAACATTTCCAGAGAAATTTATAGCACTTAATGTTTATAATAAAACCAGGAAGTTTTCAAATCAAGAACGTAAGTTTCTTTTTGAAGCAACTAGAGAAGAAGAACCCATCAATTCCAAAACAGTGGGAAGTAAGGAGGTAATAAAGACAAGAGCAAGAAATCAATGGAATGAAAAACAGGAAAACAGTGAAAAAAGAGTAAAACCAGACGCTGGCTCTTTGAAAAGATCAATAAATTTAATACACCTCTAACCAGACAGATCCAAAACAAAGGGAGGAAGACAGACATTTTCAGTATCTGTAATGAAGGTAGGGGTCATTATAGATCTCCCAGCATCCAAAGAATCAAAACAGAATATATTATAAGATGTTTTATGTGGAGCTTTGCAGGTTGTTGCAAGTCATAACCTTCAACAAGTTATTTCTTAACTCCTAGATTTGATTTTATTGTGCTAAATAGGAGGAGCATCTTCAGTGGGAATGCAGACACTTTATTTGAAATAAATGATGGGTGAGCAGTTCTGATGCGGCCAACTTGAGAAGGAAGAAGGATCCAGTAGCACTGGATATGTCTTGAGACCAGTGCTTCGCGTTGGCTGCCTCAGTCCTTCCCGGCATCCCTCTTCCACTCGATGGATCAGGCTTTGGCGAAATATCAGTGAGGTTCTTTGCTCCTTCTCACACATAGGGTCTCTTGGGCTCAGGAATAATATCAATGTATAAGGCCACAGCCTGCTGCTGCCTGAGTTCACTGAGGAGTCCACAGATATTAGGGTTGAAGTTGTAGAGTCTGATGACTAGGGTTCGAAGCTAGTCTCTGCCACATAGGCCAGGGAAACCTATGTGTTTCCCCTCAAACATAGAAGCTGGAGTTCCATTCCCTAGCATGATGGTTTTGGGAGGCAGAGACTTTAGGGTGAGTTGTCACGGCAAGGATGGTGTCTCCTGCTGGGATTTTGTCCTTATAAGCAGGCAGACAAGATTCCTTCTGCTCTTTTGGCCAGAGCAGAGAGGTGTCCATAGAATCTATGCTGGCACCTTGATCTCAAGTCCCCAGATGTAAAAGCTGGGCACAACGACAAAGACTTCGTAATGAAGCCACCCAGTCTAGAGCGCTTTGCTGTAGCAGCTTGTGCTCACGCGCATGTTATGAAAGCTCTGCAGAGAGGCAACACCGCGTGATAAAAGTGAAGAGAATTCGATAAAGAGAAGCGGGCTGAGGCAAAGAAACCCAGGGACAGTGGGGCAGGACGCATGGGCTTGCAACTGTGGTGGGCTTTGTCAGCTTTAACTGAGAGGAGTAAGTGAAAGGACTGGGTCTCTGAGCTTGGTTTAAGCTGTGACCTAGGGAAGAGCTTGCCTTCGGAGGTAGAGAGGTCAGTGAGCAGCTTTCTCTTGGGTGACGACAGGTGGGAGGAGCAAGTAGAGTACGGAGGCTGGCCTTCCCTCCACCAGCCTCTCCCTGTTGCTGGTGCCTCCCATGGGCTGCTCCGAGCAGTGGGTGTTCAGGGAGAGCGCGGCCTGAGTGCTGACATCTCCCTCCATGCCTCTGTTTGCTTATGTCTTTCAGTCAGCTCCGCTCCAGTCATTTCCACCCAAAGTGTTCAGACCAAGAAAGCTATGAACTTTCTCCTGCCCGCTCCACATCCTCCACACTGCTATAGTTTGTCTTCCTTAGGAATGTCAACCTGCAGCTCAGGCTTGGGTACCCTATTTGGCTATAGGACTCAGAGGAGTTGGAAGTGTTACTCTCACACTGAAGTGCTCTGGGGCAGCCAGGTCTGTCTATCTTTCTCTCTTGTCTCTATGGCCTTGGGTTCTACACAATGCAGCAGAGGCTCCTGGTCCTCTGTGAGTTCATCTGATTAAAAAATATTACCTCACTTTGCTCAACCGTTGAAACCTTGGGTGTGCCTACCATAAGCTGGTTTTATTCTTCTTTTTTTTTTTTTTTGTCTTTTTGAGACAGGGTCTCGCTATGCAGTTGAGGCTGGCCTTGAGCTCACTTTTGTAGCTCAGGCTGGTCTCGAACTCTCACCAATCCTCCTGCCTCAGCCTCCTGAGTGCTGGGATTACAGGTGTGCGCCACCACGCCCGGCTTGGTTTTATTCTTCTAAGTAGTGCAAATGTGCAGTTTGACCTTGTTCATGAACTAGCAAAGGGACAGTGGTGCTGGAGTGTGGTGACCAAGAGGGAGGAGGAGGCACAGGCGATGGACAGCACAGCAGGGGCAGCTCACTAGCCTTGTCAGCCATACCGGGGACATCGGACTTTGATCTGTGTGGCACTAGAAATTTGTAGATGGCTTCAGCAGAGTATAGCATGTTTACCTTGAGTGGACCACAGGCATCCACGTGGCCTGAGAGGCAGTGGCTATGCTTCTGACTGGAGTTGGGCGTGCCACTGAGGAAGAAGCAAGGGATCCAGGGTGGAGGCTGAGGGAAGAAAAGCCTCCATCTGCTAATGGATTGATGCGGAGCGTAAGGAAATGAATGAGGCAGAACCACGAAGAGGTTCCTCATTGTGGCCTGACAGCTGGAGAACCGAAGGTGGGTGACAGCTACAAAAGGAAGACTTGGTGGCCAACAGATTGGTGAAGAATTGTGGGCTCTTCTTGGGCAACTCAACTCAGAGAAGCTCATTTGATTCAGCAGGGAAGAGTTGCGTCCGTTTTCCTTACACACAGAGCGACACACTGCCTGCTCTGCTTCATGAGCCTGGGGACCCTGTGGCCTTGATGACAGCAAGTGGCCAGCTTATGTTTGAATCTCAGAGACATGCTTTGAAAGCCTTATGTAGTTTTCTGATAGGCAGAGAGTGCTTCGACTGCATGACGAGAATATCTGCAGTGCCATTTCCTCCACAGTTATTGTTTTTCATTTAAGGCACTCTCCTTGTTTTGCATAATTATTTGATACACATATAATTAGTTTTATGCCAAGTTAGGCTTCCATGTTGTGCCTTAAGGATCAGAATTTCAATTTCCCAGCTTTGGTGGTGCATGATGGAACGTGGTGACTCCTGGTGCTGAGGGCTGTCACTCCCTGTACTTTTAATTCACTTCCCTTTATGTGAATCTCGCATCAGGGCAGAAATTGCTGCCCATTCCTTGCTGTCAGAAGTCACGCCCCACACCCTCTGGGATCAATGTCTGCATGGCCAGGTTTCCTGCCAGAAAAGAAATTATGCTTAGTGGACAATTTGCACCCCTTACGTGCAAGGCCAGGCTGAGGACAAGGGGGTAAGGATGAGTGAGGCGTAGTTTACAGGCCAGGAATTACATCCTGTGAGGAGGGACTAGCCTTGGTCACAGCGCAGGCATGCCACAGCCCTCCTCAGGGTGCTACATCTGTGCTCAGAGAAAATCCTCTGTGAGGTAGGCTGTCCAGGGACAATTGCAGTGGAAGTTTAACTGAATTTCAAAAGACGTAGTAGACAAATGTAAAATGCTAGCTTGAACAAAATTCAGAGAGGAATGAGACTATATTTTAAAGAAAACAATGATAGAAACCTAATATAGGCCAGCCACCCACTCGGAAGCCCCCTCCTGTCCTGTCCCTCTCTCTGACAGGAGCTTTCTTTCACAATAAATCTATTCTGCTCATAAAAAAAAAGAAACCTAATATACTTACGCACCAAGGAGAATTTACTGGCTTATATCACCGATATGGCTAGACTAAGGAGTGTGAATGGCATAGTCAAGATGCTATACCTCTGTCTCAGTTGTGTTTTCCTTCACAGTGTCTTTATTCTTCTCTTTATTTCATGCGGAGAAAGAATTTTGTGTTTTGTTGCCCTAGATGGCGGCTCAGGACCCAGAGCTGGACCTCATTGGACTGCTTGGGATCATGTGTCCAATTTGGATCCAAGCACTGGCTAGAAGGTTGTGTGGGGATGGGAGAAGCCAGGGATTGGATCTCTTCCTGGAGCTGGGGGGCTCCTATTTACCTCACCTGAAACAGATAGACTAAAGATGAAGGAAAATAGCTCTTTAGAGGAATATGAGGAAGGGGAGAAATTGGAGCTGGAAGGAGAAAGGAGAAGATGCATAATGTAGAAGCCTGAATATAGTGGTACCAGGGATAGAACTTAGGACCTTATGGTTGCCAGGCAAGCACTTATTCTGCTGAGCTATCTCCCCAGCTCTATATCAGGTATTTTTAGCTGTGCATTTGTTCACCTTCTTGTTCACCATGATAGAATGTGCAAGTTTCCTGTCATTGTTAAAGTAAATGTCCCTGGGAATATTGGCTTAACCTAATTTCCACTTATTCTTTGAAGTCTAAAATGAGTCTCACTGGATTGAAATCAAGGGTTTAGGAAGACTCTGTTCCTCTGTAGGCTCCTGGGAGCGTCAGCGGCTTTGAGTTTTCCAGCTTCTTGAGGTAGCTGTGCTCCTCATCTCATGGCTCTTTCCTTTGTTGCCGGGGGCGCCATGGAGTGTAGTCTTCACTTTGTCATTTTTCTGACTTTTTCCTTTTCTCCTTCTTTCCATTTATGAGGACCTTTGTGATAATACTGGGGACCAAGCAAGGCAGTGCAAGATAATTTCTTTTGACTTCATGTTTGCCTTATAACCTTAATTGTGCCCTTAAGCTTGATTCTCTTTGTCAAGGAAGGACAACATGTTCTAGGGTTCAGGGATGAGGATATGGACATCTTTCAGGGGAATATTATCCTCGGCTCGCTGTAGTTCTATGCACCAGTTAGAGATATGAAGATGTGCATCTTTATCCTTTGAAAGAAAGCAAAACTGACGGGCCATTGCAATATACTAGATGTGGGGCTGAAGATGCAAGGTCTATTTGCTAGAATTTCTAGTTTTTCTAAAGTGTGGGCATGTTGGTTCTTTTATTTTTCGGCTGAGCACCTGACAGTATCAGTTTATAGAAGGAAAGGTTCATTTTGGGACATTGTTTCAGTCCTGGTTGGCTGTGTGCTACACAGAAACATAAAGGCAGAAGGGTGTGCTGGGGAAAGCCCACTTCATGGCAGCGGGGAAGCTGAGCAAAAGAGAAGGAAAAGGGCAGAAAGGAAGGGTCCAGGGACTGGGTGTGGTCCCAGGGGCCTTGCCCTAAGACCCACTCCATTCAACAAGGCTCGACCTCTTGTTTCCATCGTTTCCCTGTAATGCTGGCCAATGATGAATTCAATGAGAGAATCAATCTATCAATGAAGTTGGAGACTTTATGACCCCGTTACCTTCCAAATGACCTACTTCCAAAGCCATGAAACTTTTCAGGGGGATATTTTAGATCACCGAAGTGGATCAGAGTGATGGAGATATCGGTGTTTTCTTGGAAGATGTGGATTACCAAGCAGAAGAGGGCAGAGTTCACTCTGAAGACCCTGGGATACTACAGAAGCGTGGGTGGTGGGAGTGCTTTGTTTGTTTGTTTTAGCAGCGTAGTACTCTGATTTGGCTTTGAAGGCTGAACAAAAAGACAACTGTTATGGTTTGTGTAAAGGTGTCCACCCAAAGCCTCATGCAGTCGTTTGATGGCTTCTGGACTTTGTAATTGATTGTTGTAGGTGTGGGTGCTGTACCTCCTCTGGGGCAGGTGATCTGCATTTCTGTGTAAGGTAGGGAGAGAACTTAGCTTGAGCTGCTGCTTCTTCTCCTTGCTTTCTTGCTCTATAGCTGCCACCAGGAAAGGTTGCCTTCTGCCGTGCGCCACTCTGCCTTGGAGCCAGGTAAACATGGACTGAAACCTCCACATACTGTGAGCTAAATAAACCTTTCCTTCCCCCATTTTGAGTGTCGGGTATTTGTCCCAGCAACGAGAGAAGAATAACTAAGACAACAGCCAAAGAATTACAAGGCTGATTCTACAACGATGAGCAGTGCGACAAAACCTCAGCTACTAGGAAAAGGAAAGGTTGGCATCAGGTGGAACTGGCTGCAGAAGCAGCGTGAGAAGCGGGAGCAGTAGCCCCGCTCCAAGGGTGGCTGTTGATTCAATGGTCAAGCTTCTGCAGGCACTTACCTGCGTTCATCACTCTCCCCAGGACCTCAGAGGAAGCAGACATCTATTATTTCCTCAGCGGGTCTAAGAGGTTAAGGAACAATATGTTGTGTTTATGTTGCTGTGGTTTCCTCTGTCCCGACAGTATTTTTGTGAAGGACAAAAGGTCAATAGAAAAGCGCTTGCTTGACTAGACAGGGCGGGAAGCCTCATTTTCTGCAGCCCACTGTGAGCCACATATCCCGGGGCTTCCTCGCTATGTGTGTTTTCCTGAGCATGATTAGTTACAGATTCTGTGTGTAAGTGGATGGACAGATGTGTTTTAGTGACTTTTAGCTGAAAAGAGATGGGAGACTTTAATGCTACCATGGGAGCCTTAGGAAGGGAAGGCATAACCGACTTGTAAATCGAATGTCATGCAGAGTGTGGCCTTGAGGTGTTCAGGCTGCAGAGTGTGACCTTGCAAACATGTCTTCTCTTGCTGGCCCCTCCTGAACTGGCTTCCTTCAGGAATGGAGGCAAAGAGGGATTTGTGACTGCTGAGGTATTCCTCAGCCAGCACAAGTCTGGCGGGTTTTGCTGAAGGAGGATGCATGCAATGGAGCTCACGTGATGATGCTGGAAGAGTGTTTTCTCTGCTGTATTTTAATAGTACTTACCGGCATGCAGTTGTAGAGGAATCTTTAAATTGCATAACTCTGTGCATGGCGAGGCTTTCTCTTTCTGGGTGTCTGCACAGTGACACCAACTTGTCCAGTGACCAGCATTAATCAACAGGCTGTTTAGTGATTGGAACTTTGGGCAAAGGGGTACTGCCTCCTGTGACACCCTCTGTGTGACTATTCCTGTTCTCTGTAGTCCTAGCCATGGAAAGAAGCCCATACCATTGTCCAAGTTCCCTCCAACCCCCAAACTTGATAGGGATGACTTTCAAAGGCCTCATCCTTTCATGTTGCTTCAGTATTATGCGAAGTAGGAGCCCTTGATTTCAAAGGGTTTTGAAAAATTAATTATACAACTATTTATAAAAATTACATTGGCTTCTTGGGGCATTTTAACAATCTATCCATGAATTTTAACACATGGATAGATTGGGTGAGTGACTGTCATCACGGGGATCCAGATTAGCTCCTGCTCCCCTGAGTTCCTTGTGCTGCCTCTTTGTAGTCACCCCCAGCTGAAAGCACTGGCTTCCTGCTAAGCCTGTAGTTTTGCCTCTTTGCAAATGTCATAGAAACGAAGCCTGTAGGTCACAGCCTGGCTCCTTATCTCAGCCCAGTGCCTCTAGGTTCATCTAGGTTGCACCAATAGCTCCTTCTTTTCCTTCTGAGGAACGCCGTTTCATAATTTAAGGACAGCACACCACTGTTTCTGAGCTAGCACTGCTTCCATCAAAATATCTGCTGTCAACCTTCTCTATTCTCTTCCCCAGATAATGCAAAATCCAAATTGCTCTGGCTGCTCTTAAGAGTTTTTTTGTTTTCTCACTAGCTTTGGCTCTAAGGTGACTTTGTGCAGTCTCTTCATGTTCCTTGGGTTTGAATTTTGTTGAGTTGATGCTGTATGCGTCCATGGATACCAGAGGGTGTGGGCTATGTTGTTTTTCCCTCAGCAAGTCTTACAGAGTGTGTGTTTGATCACTTGAAGGTGTTCCACCACAGAAGAAAGTTCACAAACTTCTGAGCACTTCGCACTGTTCAACTTTATTTAGTTTATATTACCATATCTTCAGGTTCACCGATATTTTCTTCAGTATTGTTGGATCTGCTGTTAATGCCATCTTTGGGATTTATTTTAATCTTAGGCCTTCTAATTTTCAGTTTTAAATAGTTCAGTTTGAGTCTTTCTAAAGAAATGCCTTCCATAATGTTTAATGTACAGTTATCACCTTTGGGACATGCGGAACAGTTCTAATAGGCGCTTCTGGCTATTTTCTACTGATTTTGTTATCTGTGCTATTACTAGATTTATTTTTTATTCATATTTCATTATAGATATTATGTTCTTGCTTCCTTGCATGCCTGATAACCCTGAATTGGATACCAGTTGCTGCTAACTTTACTGTGATCTTCACTAGGTCTTTTTTTTCTCTTCCTTGTAGGTATTGAGATTTGTTCTGTAGCATAGTTAAATTTTTTGGTGAGAGTTTTATCTTTTACATATTTCGCTTTTATGCTTTTTAGGTAGAAGCAGAATAATTTTTAATTTAATGTTAGTTTGTGACACTTTTGAAGTTAAGGTCTTTTGGAGATGCTACCCTGTACCCTGTAACACAGACTTGTCTCCACAGCTGGTGGCAAAAGGCGTGATTCCAGTGCCTGGGGGATGGCCTCGTCACCTATGATTTTACTAGAAAGTGTCATTCCACTGCTCACATGCACGCAAGCCTGTGACCAGCCTTCCTTCATGTCTCCAAGGACCTGATTTTCCAGCTTCCTTTACTATGTGGGTTGTTATCTTCTGAAATTCAAGTAGTGTCCCTTTTCTTTTATAAAAAATTATTTTTGAAAGGTACAAAATAGCATTAAAACAGAAAAATTATAAGAGACACAGAATTTCACTTAACAAAATAATACAAATTTCACAGAATTCGTTGTAATGTACCTCCCAAGAGAACAACACATGGGCTGGGGAAATAGCTCAGTGGTCTAAGCACCTGATTTGCAAGTGCAAGGTTCAAGTTTGATGCCCAGTGTCACAGGCCTTTTCGGCCCTGTCACTTGGCATGGTGGAACATGCCTGTAATCCCAGTGCTGGGGAGGCTGAGAAAGGCATAGGGAATCCCTGTATCAAATAAACAAATAAATAAATAAATAAATAAGCCAGCCGAATAGCTCAGTGGATTAAAGCACCTCCAAGCCTGCACAGGGGCTGGGGGTTCAATTCCAGGGCCTGTCATGTGGGCCTCATCTCCAGAGTGCACTGAGCAGGCAACTGATACTGGGTGTGGTGTCACATGCCTGTAATTCTGGCTCTTGGGAGATTGTAAACAGGTGGATCACCGCGAGTCTGATTTAGTAGTGAGGCCCTGAACACGCTGTAGACTGTTCCCAAAAATACAAAACAAACAAACAAACAAATAAATAAATATATAAGAAGAAAAACTATGGTGAAGGTGGGAGCTCCGTGGAAGAGAACAGCCAGAGCTTCTCTGCAGGAAATTAGCATAAAATTTCCCCTCCTGTTCTATTATGCGATTGCCAAGAACCATGCTATCTTGATTCAGCTAGGCTTTCCACTCAAGTTGACTGCTAATTAACTACTACGACATCTTGTGTTCTTTTATTGTCTGGCACTGAGCCTATAGTTGAGTGAAACCTCCAAGTTGTATCCATATATAAAATAAAATTTTATATACCCATTGTATGTGCATTTGAATACATTTGAGTACTATAAACTATAGCAAACATGATATATATATATTTTTTACCTCAATATTGGTTTTTGAGGAACAAGTCTGAGCCAATGTCTGTTAAAATTTTCTTAGAAATAAGCAAGTCTACAAATACAGGGGCCACATTTCCCAGAGACGGGGTTTTGAACATTCAGGTCAGTTATATTTTAATTAAGCCCTTTTATAGGGGAGTTTGTTAGGATAGGGTCCATCTTTGAAATAAAACCCAACATTTGGTTACCTAGAATTTTCACATTTTATGGAAGTTTTAAATTTGGTATATGTCGGGATTTTAATCTAAGCTATCCTTTAAATTGGTTCTGATTCATTAAACCTCTTTAGAGAACATTTACTTAACCAGTAACACTTATGGTGTTGAAGTTTATGAAGTAACAAATGGCATGAGCTATTTGGCTTAGTGCTGACATAAAGATGAGTGACTCATATTTGATTAATATACCAGCTGTTATGTGTGAAATCCTAATGCAAAGAACACTTATTACACAGTAGAATAAAATGATTATTGAAAAATAATCATAGCCACAATTTTAAAAATAAAGGTTATTTGAGTGCATGAAATTATTTCAAGTTAATTTTGCACTGTGCTCTTGAAGCTGATTAGTATAAAATGTAATGGAATGTAATTTTTGCTAAACATCTTAAGCCAAAGGTGTTGCACAGAAACCTGCAATTAGCACTGATTGATAGTGAGCCTTTTATATGCCAAAGTCTGAGTGCACGGGGATGGTTTACAAGGTGACCCCCACAAGGCTGGCCACCCCATCTCTGGGAAGTGGACTGACATCAGTTCTACTTTTGAATTGTCTTTTGGAGCCATGGGGACAACATATGACCATTAATCTTCATGGTATGGGATTTGGGGGTACATTGCAGCAGTTCGTGTGTGTGTCTGTGTGTGTTAAGTCCAACCCTGGTGTCCATCAGCTTTTGTGTTTCTACATGGCAGCTTAAGCCAGTGGTTGTTCAATTCCACTCATGAGTAATCCACTCACTGTTGAGGCATCAAAAATATTGTGTCCTTCCCTAAGCTCTTAGAAGAGGGTATGTTTATGTGTCCATATGTAGTGTGTGGCTCGTGAGGGAGCTTCTGACTCAACACCCTGGCCTACCTTAAGGACCGCTTGCTCTTTGAGTGTGTGTGTCTATGGAGTGAGAGAGAGAACTACAACGGGAGAGACAGCCAGAGACAGAACCAAAGCCAGGACGGACAGAGACAGAGGAAGAGTCAGAGGTGTGTGCGTGTGTGTCTCTCCGTGTGTGATTGGCTCATGCAATCATACAAATGGATAAGTTCTAAGATTTACAGTTGACTATCAAGTTGGAAACACAAGAGAGCCCATAGCACAAATTTCAGTCTGTGACAGCATGAAGCGCTGATGCTGTAAGTCCAGCTGTTGTGTAGTAGGCAACCCCCTTCACAGTTAGGGTTTCAGCTGATTGAAAGAGCCCACCCAGACTGGGAAGGGCCTTTTGCTTAACTGAGTGATTCAGATGTGACCTTCCTTACTGGCATACTCAGGACAGTATTGACCCAAATCCCTAGGTAGCCTGTGTGCTAGTCAAGGAAACAGGTAAGAGTTAGCAACACAAAAGTATTCAGTCAGGTGAGCTGCCAGACTTATCAAGGATAGCTAGTCTACTTTGCTTCACTGAGGAACGGTTTAATTTGAGGAGAGTTTTTGAGTTATCACTAGATCAATGGTAACAACCAAGTGGAGAAATACGGATTGATGAGGTAGCATAGTCTACTTTGGGGTGACTGTGAGGATGTTAAGATTTACATGGTCTAAATATCTCCTCTCACCCCAAAGACATTCATCTAATAGGTGTTTCTCCCTGAATGCCCAAGTTAATTGCAGTTTTGATGTTGCATTCTATACCTGTCAAGAGTTAAATAAAGCCAATAAACTCAGGTAAGTTTCTAGTGACATTTACGCCATTTCTAAAGATGAAAATTGTTTTCCTTTTGTGCATTTTTATACAAAGAAGATGTAGATGGACCTTGAAAGCTTCCACATTAGAGGAAGGCCTGATTCTGGTCACACAGGGCTTTGGTATGTCTGACTGCTGCGCTCTGGTACCTTTCAGCACCAGTGTCCACGGCAAGTGGAGACGAAGTCATCACCCGTGTTTTCCTGTCCTTTACCACTTGCTCTGATGGTCTTCAAAGCAGATGGGTAATTGGCAGCACCGCGGGGAGCTCCATAGCCAGACACTGGCTCTTGCACTCAAGGCTCCCGTGATTGGTAAACTCTGAACACTGCGAGGTCTATAGACCTCCAGCCTGAGAACGGTGGCTGTGATGAGCTGCTGCTCCAGGTACAAGAGCCGTCTGGAGGCCAAGAGGTCTTCAGGCTTAATGCAAGAGAACTCCAGAACACGGCATCACAGCAGCGCTGTGCCCGGCCAGCCATAACAGTGCACGTCACAGCCAGCCTGCTCAGCCTAAGCGATGCGTGCCAATGTGGATGGCTCTCATACCCTTCACATGCCCACCCAGGCAGGCGGCCCCATTGCAATGATCATCTCCCCAACTTCCCATAAGCTGAGCCATCCTGCGGTCTCCTGTGACTTCTCCACGTCCTTGGTCAGAATCTGTTTGCTCTTCTGATCTTTCAGGGCCATGGCGGGGAGCATTCGGCCTCATTTTTCCTGCAGCCGCCACACTCCCTTCATTCATGGCTGCTGCTCCCACTAGCCCCACCTAAACCTGCCTCCTCCTTCTTTGTCCCAGGTCTCTGGTGGTTTCACACCAAGGTCAAACATCCGGCATACTTTCTGAGTTCTTAAAACACAAGGAGACAGGAAAAACAAGCTGCTTCTGAAACTCTAAGGGTCTTAGAGTGGAATATTTATCTTGGTCTCTTGCTCTGGCCGAGGCAATTGCAAAAGATGGGATTGCTTCTTTCAACAGGGTACAACCTCCTCTCTTCTCCTGCTTCAACCCTGGTATTCAGGGGCTGGCTGAGTACTCCCAGCGGTCATCAAAGTCACGGCCACTTTTATATCTGCGTTGGCTTTCATTCTGCCGCCCTTCCTGGTGGAGGCTGTTTACCTTCTGGCCACCCTGGATTCAGTGGCCCTTCCTCAGCCCACTCTGTCCTCAGAAGTTTGCTGCCCCTGCCTCGGACATCTGCCTTCTTTCTGTTCTCTGTCCTTGCACCCTGCCTTGTGTAGTCACTAGTAGTCATTTTCTGCTAACAATAGGATCAAGGAGGCCAATGAACTAGGAGGGAAAACCCTGCATCGTTGGGTTGACCAACATCTGGCTGAAATGGGGCAGGTCCTTCCATTGTAAATGCAGACACTCTGGCATTCTACAGTGAGCTGGAGTGGGATTGGTCCCCAGAGCAGGTGCTGCTGCTGCCACTGCTGGTGTGTGTGTGTGTGTGTGTGTGTGTGTGTGTGTGTGTGTGTGACTATTGCCTGTGTGCCAACACTGAATATTTGGAGAGCTGAACTCCATTAAAACCCGTGAGGGCAGCACAGGCATTCTCATATCACATTATGGTGGCTGCAGATTTCTGGAAATTCATTCATGCTCGTCACTGCTTCAAAATTACTGTAGTTATTAGATCTGCTGCTTGAGAGCTTATTATTTAGAGCATTAATAAAGTAGCTTCCATGTTTCCATATCACAAATTTGTTTTCCAAAAAGGCTTGATGACCATAGTTCATTATAATCTATTTCCCGCACATTTATGTATGCCTTTTAAATCCCTTCTTCTGAGGCAGGATCCAGAGGCTTTGCCAGACTGCTTTAGAGTCTGGGGCTCATACTGTGAAGCTCTTCCCCGCTTTGAAGCTCCACTCTGAACCTTCTTCTTCAGGGACTTTGCTTTGGCTTCACACTGCTGCTCTTTCATGCTCCTGAGGTACTTGGAGGAGATGCAGCCTCCTCTCCTGACCACAGTCCCTAGGATTCAGCGCAGACCTGGAGCTTAGGGTTCTCTGGCATAATACCTCTTCATTCTGCATGTCCTGCCTTCATTCTGGAGTTTATCTACACTGGGCTTTTTAAGATTTCCGTATGCCCTGTTCTTTACCACTGTTTGCATTCAAAGAGCTGCCCCTTCAGGATTAGGCTCACCTCAAGAGATAGGTAGTGTCTCTTGTCGAGCCTTCCAAACTCTTAGTATGTGGGTTCTCTCCATGCTGCATGGTGGTTCAAGGCTGTACAGTGTAGACAAAGGCTGCAGGCTGAGTTGACTGAAGGGGGTGACAGGCGAGGTGCTCAGCATGTGGTCTGCTGCTGAGCTCCTAACAGTGTTTTCTGGGATGAAGCCCCTTTTCACGGGTCATAAAACCACTCTGGCCTGGAGGAACAATACTTTCCAGAGAGCACTGAAGTAGTGACGATTCAGAGACAACTGTGAGATGGACATGGACTAAAGTGACCAGAGAGGAAGAGATCAGAGTTCTGTGGTCTGGTCAGAGGAACTGCCCAGGAGCAGATGGATGACTACGGAGCCAGTATCACTGCCTTTGTTCTGTGTCACGGCTGTGACCCCTATTGGATAGCCTTGGGGACCCTGGCTGCCTTCTAAAGCCTCATGCAGTCATGGGCGGGGACTTCTAGGGAAGGTGGGAGAGGCACCAGCCTAGGAGGAAGCAGAAGGTTCACTCCTTTATAGACTAAAGAGAATCCAGAAGGGATAGTCATTTACTGGGGCCATCACAGTCAGTTATCCCAACCTTGGAGCTCACAGCAATGGAAATTGGCTCTCTCACAGTCCCTACCCTGTGCACGTTCCTCTCAAGGTCCCCCCAAAGGAGGGATGTGCAAGGCCTCTGTTCTCACGTCAAGGGACTTGGGTCTGTTAGTGTGTCCACCTCGGGTCCAAGGAGGATTGATTACAAACTCTAATCTGTAGTTGTCTAACCAGCAAGCGTTGATGTTGGTGTGCTTTTTTATTTTTAATTAACTACTTGGCACATAACAAGCTTTCTAATGCTTTCAATTACCACATATAATTATTTAGATATAAATTTTAGAAATGTCAAGTGACTAGTTTCTTGGCAGAAGTTGCTTGAAAAATTAAACAAAGCAAAACAAAACAAAATTGTTATTAATCCTCTGCTTCCCAAATCCTGAGCTTCTCAGCCCAGGGTGGACATGCCCCCGAGTGGTCTTCAGAGTCGCAGAACAAGCACCCATTGATTGATTTTGCAGTGATGTAACCATGTTTACACTCTAGGTGGGATACAAAATTTCTATGGTTTTAAAATCCAGTTCAAATCTTGCTTTAGTCTTCTCTGGGAATGTGGTTAAGGGGTGAAGTTGAAGAAAGATGTCCCTCCGAGGCAAGCATTCATTTGCTGGCTTTTGTCTCCATGGATGCTTTCCATTGTCTGGGAGCTGTTCTTGTGCCACTGAATGGCTGGTGGGGGTCATACTCATCTCCCCGTCAATGGGGATGATGAGGAGAGCGGTTGAACTCATCCTAGGGATAAATGCTCTTTAAAGCACAGTTAGAACAAAACAATAAAAATCCTTCCACCTGAGAAATCAAGAGACTGTTGATCTTGAGGAGCCACAGACAATATCCCGCATACTTAAGAGGAGCTTTCCTGCTCCAGCTGAATTGAGCCAGCCCTGGGAGCCTGGTACGGAGTGGGTTGTCTGTCATTCTGCTGCTGGTTGCGTGAGCTGCAGGGATCTCTTGGCTAGGAGGCCTGGAAAAGTGGACAGAACTCTGAGGACCTGGTTCTCTGGCTGTCTAGACTTCCCTGCTGAATAAAGAGCTCTCATGACTACCAAACTAGGACTAAGGGTTTCTTACAAATGCCCTCACTAGGTAGTTGTTTCCATACAGATGCTGTCACTGGGAAGGGGTGGCAGCCCACATGGCCACATTTGGGGCCATGAGTACAGATAGCAGAGGAGGTCAGCTCTGCATTGAGAGACCAAGAATGACCAGAAATGCAGCTATTTGTGACTCTGTTAGTGTGCTGTTAATCTTGATCTCATCTAATGTCCAGGCCTCCCTTCTGACAGGTTGGTTAACAGCCACATGCCATTCTCAATCTAGATCTAAATCACAAGCCCATTGTCTCCTAAATACCAACAATTTTAAAAGAATGACTCTTGAAAGATAGCGTTCTAAATCACACATCTCATCTTAAGGTTGTTTAGGCTGTATAAACTGTATGCTGTGCTTGTTTGGTGACTTGGATCATTTGAGCGTGATCTTAGCAATAGTATTGCTAGGACATGCAATGTCATTTGCCTACATCCTGAATAAATCCAGACCAGGAGAAGCCATGTTGATTTTGTTTGATTGTGCTCTCTTAGAATTTGTGGAATCTTAAGAAGGGCATGTTATGGTTTATGTGTAGTTGTCCCCCCAAAGCCTCATGCAATCATGGGGCAAGGACTTCTAGAGTTTGAGACTTGATCCATGATCCCTGGGATTATGTGTTTTGTACTGATGGGATTATGGGTCTAAGTACTTTTGGGATTATGAGTGTAGCCTAAGGCGGATAGGCTGAGACAGAGAGCCTGAATGTAATATAAGGAGAGACAGAGAGACAGATTAGAGCTGTTGCTGTCTGCTGCCCTGGTTGGTCAATTGCCTCTGTCATGATTGTTGCTGTTCCACCACCATGAACTGGATGCTCTCTGCCCTGTTCCACTCAGCCTTGGGCCAGCTGAATATGGACTACGACTTCCATATTCAGTGGAAGTGGACTAGTGAATCTGCACATTCCGCTTGAACCCAACTTGAAATCACCTCATGCAGTAATTATACTTTTGGGTCAAATATCTGCTTATTTCAAGGGCCTGTATTGTTCAGTAGTAGATGGAACTATGAGAGTGCAGGAAGAAGGATCTTGATATAAATCAGATGATACGTTGTGGTGGAGTGACAACTCGTGGTCAACTTGTAGCACCCCGGTGAACTGAATCAGCACGGTGGTGGGTATGGCAGGACAACCCCGAGAGGACTGTTGCCAACAAAGTGAAAAAGGAGGAGGAGAAGGAGGAGGAAGAGAAGAAGAAGGAGAAGGAGGAAGAGGAGCAGGCGAAGGGGAAGGGGAAAGGGAAAGGAAAGAAGATGAGGAAAAGGAAGAAGAAGATGAGGAGGAGGAGGAAGGAGAAGGGGGAGGAAAAGGTGAAGAGGAGTAGGAGGAGCAGCAGCAACAGCAGCAGGAGCTTGGGTCCTTGTCGATGAATGGCTACAGTTCACTTTGGGGGAGCTCTGGTCCTTCCTTTGAGCATAGAGTCCTGGCCCTGAATGGAAAGATGGTGCACTGTTCCGTGTCCTGGAGAAGCTTGTCGTGTTGCCTTTCTTGTTATAGACCGGGCTATTCTCATCCTTGGAGGAGCTTAGAACCTCATACATCAGGAGAGCCCTGGTCTTCACCTTGAACACATCCTCAGCCTGCTAGCACAGATCTTTCATTCCTCTGGCGTGAACTTTCTATCTTCACCTTTTCACCTTTCCAGTGCAAATCTATAAAAAATGGCTTGCATGAGACCTTCTTTTGGGCTTTTGGCCTCCAGGTGGACTTGCAGGGGGCACTGTTATGGGCTCTAGGCCTCATGCAGGAGGACATTGTCGTGGGATCTAGGTCCTCAACTGGATTTCTTGAGTCTTTAGTGTGTGGACGGATTTCCCGCACTGACTGTCTTTGTGTATGACTCTTTGGGTAACTATCACAAAATAGTCCTATACACTCTGTGTCTCGTATTCTTTCCCGCTGTAAACATACCCTACAATAAGCATAAGGTGGGGAATGACTCACAGGGAGAGTAACTGTGCATCAGTGCCGGGTCACCTGTGAAAGGGAGGGGCATGGTGCTCTGGCTTCTGAGGGGAAAGGAAGAGCGATTGGGCGAGGTGGCAGCAGGCGAATGAGCAGGACTATTACGGCAGTGTCTTGGACTGGTCCTGGGAGGAACGGTAGATGCGGCATAAGAAGTGGGGAAGGAGAGGGACAAGAAGGTGGGCTGTCTGCCAGAGGAGGGCGAACAAGAGTTTTGATTCTTGGAGTTTGCACTCTGCGGAGTGAACTGCCGACAGGTGGGGCCAGATAATGATGGTCAAATGGTGTTTTTCTCTAGGAGAGAGGGGAGTGTTACATGGAGGTACAAAAGACAGAGAACACGGCCACAGATATCCTCAAGAGGAATCCCGTGGAGACAGGGAGACAGGGTCCGGAGTGGCCTGGTATGGGAGGGACAGGGGACGTGAAAAACACATATGGTCCTCAGGCAGATGACATGGAAACAAGGGTTAGCATGTAGGGTGACAAGCCAAGAGGTGGCCATTCCTGCTAACAAACGGAGCTCCCATTAGCTGCCAGCAGGAAAGAAACACAACAGTGCTCCCATCAAAATGTTCCTGTACGTTTGTGCTGCAGTCTTGGGGGCTCAGGATAAATTATTTCAAGCTTATGATGTCAGCAGCACAAGCCCACGGCTATGGTTGTTGAGACCTTGACGGAGTTATTGAATTGTAGTAGTCGCTTCCTTTAGCAACCTGTGGTCTCCGTAGGGTGCCATCCTCATCCCCTACCGTACATGCAGATCGCCTTCACGATTAGGTGAGGTGTTCACAAAATATTAGCTGATGAGTTTAATTTATGCAAAACCCTACAAGTAGGAGTTGCTCCTAATTAAGTGCAAGAGAAAGCTTCTGTATTGTCTTCTGTGCTTCACGGGATGGAACCAAGCGGTGTACCCTACTTTGGTAAAAACAGATGTTTATTCAGGGTATTGATTTTCTGCACAACCTGATTCCCTCATTTTATGTAATGAATGTGATCACTTTCTTTATCCCTCGATGATAATCGTAATCAGGGCAAAAGCGGTTCTAGAGTCTATGGTGGTCACTATCAGTGTATGAACAGAGGCAACTATAACACAAAAGTTTTCCTAGCCAGTTTTGAAGATTAATAGACCAAGAGATGAGGGCACTAACTATAAGGGAGGACAAGAAGGCAACAATGACGTCCTGAACAAATGAGACCCAGGACAAATGAGATCATGTGAAGATGGGGTGCTTACTTGGGGCCACTTGGGAGCAGGCTTTAGCCTTCTTGGGTGGTCTTGAACCTCGACACTGGAGATGATCGCTTTTCTTATCATAATCATTTTCCTTTTTTGGACTTTCATGGTTAAGTCCATCCAAACAGGCGAGTTTTCCAGGAAGCTGATCTCTGGGTGCTTGCTTCCAGGGCATAGCACCAGAATGCTGGAGGGATTCAGAGAAAATCCCACACGGGCTGGGAGGAAAGGTGAGCATCATATTTCATCAGTTTTGAAAACCTCACTCATCAAAGCAGTACGAGGCTGCGGGCTTCAGAAGACATGAAAGGAACACACTCAATAATTTAAAAAGTTTTTAATCTTTGATTTAAAAGATTGATTTTAGAGCAGAGTCCGAGACAGTTACTCTCTATGGAGGCACCCTGGGAGGCCTTTCTGGGCCTCCCTTCTTTAAGGGTCTCCCTGCCAGAGGCCTCAGAAATCTTCTCAGTTGATTATATTGCTGGGCCGTTTCTGCTGCTTTGTTGGCCAAATGCTCAGAGTGTTGTGGACAAGTACAGGGGAACCTAAGGAGCGTCTAAGGACAGAACGACTTTGCATCTTTGTTTCTTTGGTTCCGTAAACCCCCATCAGACTGTGCCAGTCTTTTAACCAGGGACACTTCCGGGGCCAAATGAAATCTTTTCAGATACATCTGAAAGACAATGCATGCACATCAGTACTTAAATTGCAGTACACAGACACACACTCATGATTAGCAATCTCGGTTAGAATGAAGTCATTGCTAGAGGAGACACTCACAATTTACTACCTGGATTGTCATCTGAAAACTCCCATAGATTAAAAAAATGCAATGTAAATGTGACTCTCTTATTTGTAAATGAAAGTAGATTAGTCATGGCGTGTGCTCACACTGGATATCTAAAAAAACATGTAAACACCGCTGTTTGCCTTACTTGGGTGTCTCTGGCCTTTCTCTTTTGCCTGACTGCTGTGTAAATACTTCTCTTGCCTGTTCGAAGGTAGACATGACCCAGAGGTGGTAGAGATGGTGCCTCTAAGAGCTCATTGTCTGGAGTCAGAGATTCACAGAGGAATTTGATACCTAGTTCTCTCTTAGCTAAATAGACGAGTAGCATCCCACGCTCCCTTCAGAGTTCATCTAAGACCAACAACTACTATCTTTGAACTCGCACGCAGGAGGCCCGCAGAGGGTCTCCTACCATATTCTGAGCGGAGGAGGCAGTTTTCAGCTGGACATGGAGAGGAGGGAAAGCCTGAAGGCCATGTTCCATGAGCTCTGTGATCGCCATCATGCCTTCACCCATGAGTCAGGCTATATTTGGAGCATTGACTCTCACTCTCCAAGCCTATGTTTCTCTGTGGTGGTCTGCAGTTACTCAGGAGAGCCATTCCACAAAGCAGGTGTTTTGTGCATGGCTAGGGTTAAATAAATTCAGAAAGGCTCTGTTGAGCGTTGAATGCAGGCCTGGCGCATTGCGAAGCCTCCTGGTGCCAGACATCTGTTTGTAAGACCCAAGGGCCATTGCCTTTCAACATATGATCCAGTGGGGTATCAACACGGTGTCATGAAAGAAAGAATATTGCTCCTGCACACCTGAGTGAAAGTCAGGTTTCTCTTCCAGCATAACCTCTGGACATAAGCACTTGGTCAACAAAGGTGGTGGCCTTCTTAAACGCTGGGGCGCTTTCTCTCAACAGGGGTCTACAGTTCAGTTTTCCATCTGCGGACTTCAGCTGGTGCTGCCAGCAGGTTATGCCAAGTGACCTTTTCCAGTGTCCTTTCACTACAGACAGTGCCAGGTATATGGAAATTACTGTGAGACCTCTGTATTGGCTCTGTTCATGGAGGCCCAACAGTATCAGCCTGGTCATGCAAGAACAGAAGAATGTCATAAAAAAAGAAGCCATGAGCAGGTGGCCTCGGTAGGAAGGATCCAGGAACCGGCATCAGGAGGGTCATCAAAGGAGGGTGAACCTGAGTGGTTACGTCTCTTTGATTCCTCCATGCACACCACCCCTTTCTTTCTCTGCCCTTTCACCACAACGCTATTTGAAGGAGACATCTCCCACTCCTGCTTTCACCGTCTAAGTTTTCTTATCTAAAAGCAAGCAGACTTCTCCCTGGCCAACCAGCCCCTTCCTGGGGTACTATCCAGCCTCTTCACTTGCTCAGCTTCTCCAGTTCTCTCTAGATCCTGGCTCATAAGCCTGAGCTCTCAAATGTCTCAGATATTTGGTGATGCGGTTATGACATCAGCTTCTCGTCATAGATACTGAGCATCTCTAATCTTCACGTTGGCTTTGAGACATCAGCACTGCATCTCCGTATGGAGAATAGGCACACAGAGGCCAGGGTATGGAGGGTGGAGAGGTAGTTTGGGACTGGTAATAAGGGCAAACTTCTCCTTTCTTCAGCCCAGAGGTGTGTTTTACCCAACGTACAATTAGCAGGGACACTTGTATACCCCAATCCCGACTCACACTCAACATGCTCCAAAGTAAACTTGAAATTTGCTGCCTAGTCTATAACATTCCTACCTGACCACTGCCTGTCTAGGTTCCTTCCAGTCCTTGTCTGTCTCATCCATCAGTCATTCTCTGACTCCTGCGTTATTCTAGGTACTCCCCCCCCCCATTCATGAGATGAAATACCCAAAGCCCAAAATTAAAGAGGAAAAAGTTCATAGATCTCCCAGATTGTGGTGGTTTCAGTCTATTCTGTTGGCTCCAAGGCAGAGTGGTACAGCAGTAAGGCAAGAGTTCCTGGTGGAAAAAGATGGTAAAAGGAACAAGAGTCAAAAGAGATTAATAGAAAAGGTGGAACAGGTCTCTTTCCACCCCTTCTATTGTACATAGGCCACCCTGGCCTAGGGAAGGAGTAGCGCTCCCACCTCCAATCCCAGCACTAGACAGTGAACAAACCACACACTCTAGACTCAGCTGGACCCTGAGTGGCCACATGAGGCTTTGGCAGCCATCCAGACACAAACCATAACACGGGGTTCTCCTTTTCCTGTCCCATAGGCTTCCTTATTGCCTCAGCACTTCTACTGAGCATCTCCTCACTGTTCCTGCCTCTCTCTCTCTCTCTCTCTCTCTCTCTCTCTCTCTCTCTCTCAATTCAAGCCCCAAGGCTGGTGTCATCAGCATGACTGCACCAGACCATCTGTGCCAGAGTGGCTTGGCTCTTCTTCCACTACTGACTGCCACATCATGCCCCTGTTCTGTGCTATGCTCTCAGGCATTTCCCCACCCTCAGAACAGGCAGAACAGCAGCACTTTGGATCTGTGGATCGCCAAGTAAGCTAGAAACCCCAGAAGCTTTACGGCTTTCATTACTTATAAAATTCCTTAGCTGTGAATATCAGGAGCCCTGCCTCAGCCTACTTCCAGGTGAGTCCTTAATGGATCAAAGGAGGCAGAATTGGGAAACAACTAGCTAAGAAGTCATGTACAAGAGCCTACAAGGTACTTATAAAAGTCAAGTGCATAGGACTCATGCCTGCCCGAGTTGTTCATGTGGTGTGTTCCAAAGTCACGACACCGATGAAACCTTCCTTATGATTTCCAAACAACCACCATGTCATTAGGTAGGGACCTCCGCAATCAAGTCTAAATGTTTGAATGCTTTCTAGGATAGCACGGAGCATTTTTCTTCTACCTGGATCCCCCATCCTGTCTCCATTCTCTCTGGTTGTCACCGTGTGCTCCTCTGTAGTCCAGGTTTACACAGTCCTCAGTAGACATCCTCCTAGTTCCCCTGTGTATGGAGAGAGATCCCATCACCCTTGTTTTCCCATTATGGCCTTTTCTGCAGGAACCTGTCCTTCCCCTTCCCCTTGTTAATAAGCGCTAAGCCCATTGTGGACGCACTGCCCTGGGGCACTATGCCCCGCAGTCTATGCTGTAGTAAGGCAGTAACCCTCATCTATGGTTTTCCTTTTTGGGGTTGTAGTCGCCTGTGCCCTGTGTCTTTTTTTGTACAGGGTCTCACTATGCAGCTTGGACTCATAGTAATCCTCCTATTTCCTGCCTCCTAAGTGCTGTGATTACAGGTGTGCATCACCATGTGTAGACTCCATCGCCGGTTCAGCGTGCTCGAGAGTGGGGCCAGTGTGGCAGGTGGGGCCAGGAACCGAACCCTGGCCCCTGTGCTTCCCTAAGCAAGTGCTTAGTCCACTGAGCTATATACTGCTGGCCCTGACCAACTGTTAGGCTGACCACAGTGACATCAGTGTTAGCGAGAAAGAGACCACATTCAGGCAACTTTTATTACAGCGTAGTTACAATTTATTACAGCATAACTAGTCACACCTTATTATTGGTTTTTACTAGTAATCTTTTACTATATCTAATTTATAAATTAAACATTAGGTGTGTGTGCAGCAAAAATCATTGGGAAAATACGGACACATCTGCCTGGGGCAATGGACTCTTCTGCCGTTGTAAGACAGGGGACCAGCAGGTGTCTAAACAGTGTCTGCCATGACTCAGCTGGCTGGAAGAGCACTCTGCTCTCTTGAGGCCCTGAAGACTGTGTGTAAATAGTTCTTTTCCTTGTAAATCCCTGGATGTTAGAAGAACAGCAATGTGAAGCACAGTGCAAATAAAGCCGGAAGCACCTTTCTTAATTAAATTTGATATGCTACTAATTACCCATATTATTAAGGTAAATCTAATCTACCTCATACCGCTGACAGGATTAATGTTGGAGATTGACACTCTCTTACTTATAATGGTTTAAACTGCAGAAACATTCAGCTTAGATGACAACACTGAGTGTCTTCTGCACCTCCAGTGCTCCCAGTGTCTCCAGCCAAAGTGGTCTGGGCAGCTTTGCACCAACATGGCACAGGGTGGCACCGGCGCAGCTGCCCATGGCCCGCCAAGCAGCTGGATTCTAGGAGGGGCCAGCCATAGGCTGTGGAGGGTTCAGGACCTATGGGATGTCTGGGGATGCTCATTCCTGATCTGTTTTTCACAAAGACACAGGTGAGAATGATGCAAAAATTCAACTGTTGAAGTCCAAACTCCAGGGAAAAGTTAGTGGTAAATATTTGAAAATGCCAGTGTTTGCTTATTTGGTTTTCTGAAAGGAAGTGAGAGAGATTAGTTTGATGCTTAAGGCCCCACGTGAAAGGAATACCCCACTTCACAACAACAACAACAACAGTAATGACAAACAAAAAATTTGAAACTTGCATTTCTTGGGTCGTGTCATTTCTTTCATTTATTGTGAGTGTTTATGTGTGCATGTGTGTGTGTGTGTGTGCATCTACAACTGCCTAAAAGGCCTGTAAATGTCAATGCACATCTAGTAAAATACTGCCAAGTGTTTTTGCTGTCAGTAAGCTGTAGGGAGCTACTGAACCCAGAAATTGGTTGCATGCGTGGGAGCACCGCGAGGTCGGAGTGCTTCAAGCAACCAAGCTACCTTGTTCCTGGCGAAACACTGGGCCGGAGACAATCCCAGCCATTAGTCACTAGGCAACCCCGTGTCCCGTGGTACTAACTTTGTCAAGTGTGTAAATAAACACTTCTGTGTGGTACTTCAGTTCCTTTCCTACCGTCTGGATAGAGGGCTCGACCTGACCCCAGCTTTTGTCCCTTATTTCCTTGCTCCTCTCGCTGTAGCCCCCGCTCCTACTCTGGGAACACTGAGAGCTGTGCAGAACACAGCAGTGACCTTTGTATGTTTTCTTGATATATAACAATTTGGTAAATTTCAGATTTAAATTCAATCATGTATGTATTAATTTGTAGGAATTTTCTCATAGCTAAAAAAACTGGGTAGGGAAACTGAATGTCCTATCAAATAAAACTCAAAGTTCACTCAGTTTTTTTCCAAAATATGCAGATTGAAATAACACTTTCTCTAGGAAGAATCAGTTAACTTAGTAGGTTATAGTACTTTTGCCATCTGATGGATAAAATGTCATTTTACAGTTTGGGGCCAAAGCCTCTAAGAATCTACACATGTCCCAAGGGGCAGTGCAGGCTGAGGGAAGAACACTCATGAATCCTCCTCGTTGGCTGTGCCTTTCCTTGTGCTGCTCTGTGTCCCTGGATCTCTTTGGGAACAAGGCACCCCACAGGGAAGACGTGCAGCTGTGCCATGACCTGTACATGCGCTGCCACTTTGCCGGCTCTCAGCTCCCCTCGCTCGTTCCTTCAAACACACCGGAAGCCCTAGACTTGGTCTTCGGCGGGCATAAGGGTGATGGGAAGCAGGCAGAGGGAGTCTGGAAGCTTCGTGACTTTGTTCCTGCTTTAGCCCAAGCTGGGATGAGAGCTTTAAGAGGAGGTAGGGCTCTGAGAGAGCAGCAGGGAAGGAGGCTGTTTCTAAATCTGCTTGCGAGATGCCTTGAGCTGGAAGGAGGAGACGGAGAGTCCTAGGAGAGAGGACCGGCTGTGGTTTCCTAAAAACAACACATACAAAGCCACGGCCAGTATTCTGCCCACTACCACCCTGTCCTATTGTGCTAGCGGGAGTCCCGCCTCTGCCATTGCTGGGATCTCCCTGTCTCTCCAGTGCCTTCCATGGCGGGGATTTTGGCTTCGTGTGTCTCTAAGAATCAACTACTATAAACTGTGGCTCAAGATAGAAGTATGTATTTATAGGACAGGATCAAGGTGCCAGAAGGGCATGGTCGTCCAGATGCTCTAGGGAAGGATTCTTCCTGCTTCTTATAGCTGCTGTCAGCTCCTGGCATCCTTTGGCTTATAGCCACATTGTCCTAATCACAACCTTTATCGTTACAAGGGCACGACTCCAATTATCTCTTTTTTTATTTTACAAGGATGCCAGTGATCAGATCAGATCAGATCTGGTAGATCAGGCTCAAACCTATCTCTATGCTGTAGTCAGAGTTTATAATGGAAGATATGTAATACAGGACAAATAATTTATATGATTTTTTCTAATATTCACCCAAAGAGTCAAATGCAAGTGTGGGAGATCTGTCCACACACTAGAGAACCAGTGAATCCACCTGATGGCTTGGACCCCATGGCGGTGTCTTCCAAAGTTCATCTGAAGACCTAGAGCCCATGGCTATATCCACCACAAGTCCAGCTAGAGGCTTAGAGGCCATCATAATGTTTCACAGAAATCTGTGTCAAGGATCTGCACTGGGAAGGCCGGAAGTTCATCAGTGGAAGCTAAAAAATCTGCATCAGTAGGATTATGGGCCTGTGGTAGCAGGCTGGGGGCTCTGCACTGGAGCTAGTGATGCTCAGAGTAAGGGCTAGAGCCCCCCCCCCTAGCATATCCACAGCCATCCTCAGTGACAGTGAGGACCTAAGTTCCTTTGATGGTGAGAACATCTGAGTTCATACCAGGAAAACCAGTGTGGTAACCTTTTCCAGGAGGACCCACAGCACACCGTCTTCCCCTGCGGTTTTCCTCCCACGCCATTGGCAGCAGTGCTCAGGTGGGTCACCCACAGCCAACACCTTGCTGACTCAGGTCAGCTGGCTGTGACAAGGTGACCTCGAGTTCATCCACCACACCCTGTATACGGGAAAAAAAGAGGAAGGAAACAAAAAGACAGAGAATAGTTAGACAGTGATGAATCGGGTTTTATAAACTCAGATGTTGTTAATTTTGCGTGTAATGATCTCTTTTTTAAAGGTATATTCCAACATCCTGGAGCCTGGGACATGAAAATATCAATTCACTGCAATTACAGAAGGAGAGCCTTGTCCTCTCTCCCCCAGGACCTCTCCAGGATCCTGTCAGCATGGCTTCCCTGGGACAGCCGTGCCTGCTTCTCTCTTGTCTGCAATGTAGAAGTACCCCATGAAGTGCATAAAGCCATCTCTGCGGGATTCTTTTCCAGAATGTCATAGTTAGGATCCTACAGTATGCAGCCTCTTAGACTGGCCTCTGTGACATGGCAATGTGCATTTAAAATGCATTTATTTTCTTTCAATGCTTAATAATACATTTAAAGCAGTATTCTGTTGTCTGTATACATTGCATTGATCTATTCACCTTCTGATGTCACTTTCATTGATCCCAAATTTTGTCGACTATGTATGAAGCTGCTATGAACCTTGTACATGAGTTTTTATGCGGATACATGCTATGAAATTCTTTGGGGTAAATATTAAGAGTATACTTGCTGGATTCTAGGTACGAGCTTGTGTACCAGACCATCTTCAAGTAGTTGTAGCATTTTGCATTTTCCCTAAAAATTAAAAGGTGCTTCTGTTCCTCCCTGCCCTACCACATTTGACAAGGTCACACTGGACTAGATTTGGCCATCACAGTGTGTAGTGTTATCTTACTACTTTAGCTTACATCTTTTCTACCTCTTTCACAGTAATGTTCCTTTCTTCCTTTTCAATGCATCCACTGAATTCTGGAGGGCTTGCCTGTGCTGTCTCAGTTTGCTGCCGCCCCAGGCTGTCCATCTGGAAAAGGGTGCTGTCTGCCCTCCTCATTGGCATACCTACTCTTTCACCTTCCCTGCAGGGACCCCCCCCCCCAAAAAAAAAAAAAAAAAAAGCTAAATCTCATGTCTTTCTTGAATGGTAATGTGAGTGTACTAAGAAGAGGAAGAGTTGAAATCAAGTTCCTCACTAGCATCCTTAAGAGGCCTGGCCGTCTCTGCCTAATGAGTCTTCCTCCCTCTTCCAGCCCTTCTCACCTTTCTCTGTGCACCTGCTGTTGCTCACTTGCAGCAGATGGTATTTTGACAGATTTGCCAAAGGCACCTGCCTTCCTGCCTTCCTGCCTTCCCTGCCTTTCCCAGAGAGCTCGCTGGGTCACCGACTTGGAAGCATCTCCTTAAACGCTCTAGATTAGAGAGGTCAAAACTCAGAAGAGAAAAGAGGAAAAAACCCAAGGCTAAATCACAACTCATTTGTTCTCAGCTTGGAATGCTCACCTCTGTGATAGGCAATTAGGTTTAATGGGATTGGCCCCTTACAGAGGGCAAGTTAATGACTGTGGTGATCCGAGATGCTTGGGTGAAGGGCTCAGCAATATCACTGCTCTTAGAAATAGTTGGCTGTTTAAGAGTATTTTTAAAAGAAACAACTCTTGGGGATGACTTCCCTGGGCAGATTTTGGCTATCACTCTCTTATCACTGCATTGCAGAGCATAGTAGGACCGTGTCTCAGGGCCAGTGGAATGTACTTGTAATATAGGTGGCAAAGGGAAACGTGGCCAAGTGGCTTGCCCAAGGGCCCTACTCCAGTGTCTCTTACATCTCAGACCTCAAAGATGATTGAAGAACTAGGGTGTGGCTATCATCAGTTAGATTCATGGTTCACTCAAGAAGACGCTGGAAAAGAGGAATGAAGGCCACATGTCACTCTTCCTTTGAAGCTGAGGGTCATCAGTATATCTTAGATGTGTGTAGACATGACAGATCATCAAGCAGTGTTGACCTCCTGTGGGTGGGGAGAGTCAGGAGACACTCACTCCTCCTGGGAGAGGCTTGGGTCTGGCCTTTCTGAGCCCAGGCTTTTGCACTAGCTTTGAGGAAATGTGAGTATGAAAGGGAGGTAGGTTGGATGGCCTTGTCGGAGGACCCAGTGCTCCAGAAGCCCCTTAGGTCTGAGTGCATCTGGTGCAAAGGCCTGAGCCGTCCTACTCTTCCTGCCCTTTCCGATTCGTCTCTGTCCCCTTGTGAGTTTCTGCTATTTGTCTTGGATTTCTGGAGGTGCATACAAGTTAGACTCAATGGTAAAGTTGCACCAAATAGACAATTGTATGTGAGCATCTTGGAAAGGGAGTTAACCTGTGGAGCAAGACCTCAGGGTTATCACTGTTTTCTGCTAACTTTACTAAATGTGGCTAGCACTTTATGCCTCTGGTTTAGGCCTGGTCTTGTTTAAACACCTTACATTGAAAGAGAGGTCATGCAGACACAGAAATGAGTTCAAATGACTACTGCACATTACTGTCCTAGTGCTTTCTGATTTCTCCATCAGAGACGCCACGGACAGGTGTAATAACCTGGGTTTGGAGCTTAGAGGTCCAGGGGTGACTGAGGCTGCTGCTTTCTCCAACTGCAAGCAGAGGTGTTCTTTAGTCTCAGCCTTCTACATGTGGGCGTCTGCTCAGTATAGGTCCTGTCTGTTGTACTAGGTGAGTGCGCAATGGCAAAAGTGTTTTTCAGAAACTAAAAATCATGGGAGCATGGGCCATTCTTACTGCCACTCCCCAGTGACCACTTGGCATTTACCAGCAGAGTGTTGGCAGGCAGAGGGATTGCTTCAGCTACGAACAGTCTAGGTTGAAGTCCTTCATGAGCTCTTGTGTGAATTTATTTCCCCTGGAACTTGGACGAAGTGGCCCCCATGCAGTCTGCCCGGAAGCATGGGGGCTGGCCTGAGGCATTTTCTCCTGCCCCCGGAGGATTTCTTAAATATTGTCCTTATTTATACTTTGCAAATTTAGTTTTGATCAGGGATGAATTTATCTTGCTCACTCCTCTCTTGGTAACAGTATTTAAAGAAAAGACGTCTCAAGGTATTGATCTCAGTTACTCTTCTCTCATTGCTGGGGCAAAATACCTGAGACCCAAAGTGAGGGAAGGGAAGATCTGCTTAGGTCGCAGTCAGTGCAGGTTTCAGTCCATACTCAGCTGGCTCCCAGGCAGAGCGGTGCATGGCAGAGGGCAGTCATTTTCATGGCCATGGCAAAGAGCAAGAGAGTAAAGGGAGCGGCGGCAGCTCAGGCAGCTGGCCATCCTCTCTCCCCTCCTTACGCTGTACTGCAGAGTATCTGCCCCAGGGCAATCACACTCATTATCCCCATATTGGATCAAGGACCAATCACAAACACCAGAAGCCGCCCCATGACTACGTGAGGATTTGGGGGGACGACTAGACAGAACCCACAGCAGTTCCTTCTGAACTTGTGAATTTTGGAACAAGAATAGTAGCTTTACAAATATCCCTTTCTGAAACAAATTCTGAGCTGCAGTTCCCTTTACTCGATGAAAAGAAACAAAAAGCGTGGGCTCACTGCTTGGCTGGATATTTCCTTGCAACGCGTCTCAGCTTGTGCACTTTAGTGAGCCCCTAGGTCTCTAAGCGGAGAGCTTTCAAACCTCAGTAAATTGACTACTATGTATGTAAAGTAACCCAGCAGGCTTTTGCTGAAATTCCAAAATAGGATGCTTCAGTTTTACACCTCTGGGGATCCACATGTGGAGCTGAGACATGTGACAACTCTTCGCAACAGTTTGTGCTTCTGATTTTTGTGATTTGCGGAGGAATTTTCCCACAGAGTCCACCATGGCATCTGAGGCCAACCTGAATGAGTCCTTCATCAAGGACACCGGTTTCTAGAGCAACATTTGTAGACGACGCCTGTTGCCCTGCGTCTGCTACCATATGGAGTCCCTGAAAATGAGTTGTGCCTGGCACATAGCAGAGTGCCAACCAGAGAATGGCACTCAGAAGTGTGAATGCTATATCTGGGGCAAGTGGTAGAAGGAAGAGGTGCCTGTTCTTTGATGTTTATGTGGCCAATCAGGAGTTTCAAAATCTTGACACGGGCTCTGTGGTTTCTCCCCGAATCTGAGTTGCTTCAGCATGCTGGGGATCTAACCCTGATCCTGCATTTGCCTAAGCAGGCGCTGTAACTCACTAAGCTATCTGGCTGGCCCAATATAGTTCTTATAGCTTAAGAGACCATGCTGGAAAATATCTGGATTGGATTTTCATCTGTTCAGGGCTATGATTGTTAACTATGACAATCAAAGTGAGACTATTGTGGAAATGAAAACATGTTACTCTGATTTCTAGACCTACTAAATCTCTATTAAATTTCACTTTTAGCTACTTGCAGATACATGCAAATGATGGCTTGGAGTTGTGGCCCAGAAATTATTGCATAGATAGCACTATGCCCTTGGAGGGTGGTTATAGATTCCTAACAAGGGTAGGTCTCTATGTCTTGATTTGGTTGCTCCATTTAATCTGGTCCATTAACTCTGAAAAGGCTCAATTTACTGACTAGGCTCAATTTACTGTGTTACTATGAGTGAGGGTGGTGTTGGTGGAAGGCGCCTCACCAGAACGTGGTCTGTTTTGACCACACTGGCCCCGCTTGCAGAAAGCCTCCCTTTCTTTCATGGATGGTCATGTTGTGTACATTTCTAACCTGGATGTTGCTCACCTCTTGGAAAGACAGGAACCTGATTTTAGCTTGAGA
The DNA here is from genome assembly GCA_004027025.1 of Myocastor coypus. Lineage (NCBI taxonomy): Eukaryota > Metazoa > Chordata > Mammalia > Rodentia > Myocastoridae > Myocastor > Myocastor coypus. The sequence goes on along the minus strand of PVJA010008803.1, from coordinate 23,424 downwards.
TTCCCAGGACTAAGCCCTCTACCTGTGGTGGACAGGGCGACAGTTTCCTAGAGGTAAGCATGTCCAAGTTCCTAAAACTGTGAACACTTAATTAGTCCTGGGAAAAGGGACTTTGATGATTTGGTGAGATTATGTATCACCAGAGGAAGAGATCGTTCTGTTATCTGTGTGGGTCCAACGTTATTACAGTGTTCTTTGTAAGAGGGAGGTAGAGAGGAACCAACCCTGCCTATACTTTGGTTTTATAGTTCCAAGTTCTAGAGCTGAGAGACAATAATATTTTTAAGCTGTAGACCTTGTGAGGATTTCATGGATACAATGGGAAATCAATGAAGAACTGGATCCTTACAGAAGACTGAGTATTTATTGAGCAAAATATTTAAGAAAGTGAAGCCCCAGAAAAGTGTGTGTGTGTGTGTATGTGTAGGCAACTTCAGAATGAGCATAGATAATCTCCAAGTCTCCTACGCATTGCACTGCAAATGAAGACCATGCCTCCCCTTGTGCTTTGTGAGGCTGAATATTCACATGCACTGCCTGCAAGTCCAGTTGCAGGCAGTCATTGGCCAGCACCTGCAGCCCAGAGCAAAACATCTATTAAGTGGAGACTTAGCAGGTCCTTTCATGAGCGTCTCATGATGTGTTTAAAGTAAAATCTGTGAGTATGTTACCCTGTCATCTTGTCTTCAAAGATGCCAGGAAAGGTAAGAAGAAAGAGGAACAAAACAGGCTTTCCAAGTTTTGAAGGCCTCATTTTCCTGAGCTCTCAAATTCTCCATGGAAAACATAAACATACCTTTGGCTTAAAAGGAAGCTTTGTCGTTTCAAGTTTCTTTTGTATTTTTTGTCTGCACACACTTTTATTTGTGTTCAGCACGTGGCCATCATGCCAATAAACTGGTGCAAAACATCTCTTTAGGACAGCAGTAGGTGTCTCAGGGAGGTCCTGGCCAGGTGCTAAGATGTCTGTGACCAGGTCAGCCAAATCCCACCATCTGACTCCCTGTCTTATGAAAGGGGGGGTCGGATTGGACCATCCCCAGGGCCGTCCACTCTGAATTTCGGTGCCATTACATCGTGAGAGCTAACAAATGGGAGGCGCAGCAGCTCTGTTCAGCGGGACCCAGAAGTCTTTAGAGGTAAGTTGACCTTCCAGGTTTTTCTCTCTTCAGAAAAACAACAGTAACAACAACAACAACAAATAAGTTTCTAAACCTGTTAATAAGCTACCCAAAGACCACCATTCATCATTCTGATTGAAACCTTTTAAACTGCATAATTGTGCTCTGTTTTTCTCAGTTACTATAATGAAGTAGCTTTTGGGGGCAACAATGATTAACTACAGGTTTGATAGAGTATGATGCATTTATCTTGAGGTGTCTGTGCTTTTGTTTTTACATTTATCTCAGCTCTCTATGCGGAGTGAATTGGGTAGGATGTGAGTGCTACCGGCAGAATGACAATTACTGCTTTCTTAATTTCACCTAAAATTAGCAAGTAGTGATGAAGCTAAAATTTCATCTTTAAATGTGTTGATTTCTCCCTTCTTTTGGCTTATGTAAAAGCTCCCTGTACTGTTGCATTTTTATTGATTTGTGTTTCAAAATGTAATCCACAACCCCATAAATATCATATTTTTAAATGTTTTAATGTATGACTTTAAAGATTGATGAGATCCTGCGACTAGATTTTGTTTAGCAAAAGTGTAGATCCTAAATATGATGCCTGTAATAAGATCAGAGGACTGATTCACTAGCTTTTTCTTACTTTATAGAAAGTCGATAAACACAGCTCACCGACCCCTGGGAAACTGTTGGGGTTTGCGACCTTCACCAAACCCAAATGTGTCTTATAGGAGAAGATTTTTTTTTATTGTAACAATTCAGAAATTGCATAATTCAACAACCTGAACTGGAAGCCCTTGGGATGACCTACTCTTTCTGATGTGAACCACTAGTTACCCCCCTGTGAATTCCCAGCCCAAGAATATTGTTTCCAATTCTGCAGGTCAAGGAATTGTTTTCAGTCCCTTAATGGAAATAATTGCCTATGGCTTTGAGACTCCATCTACAAAGTCATGCGGATCCAAATGAAATAAATAGATTATGAGATATAAGAATTATCTGCTCTAGTAAGTGTGCAGAGGGCATAACTTACCAGGGTGATAGCATCCTCTGCGTGGAGAATAAAGCAGCAGGGTAGACAGTAAAAAGGAGGGCCGAGGAGGAGGCTGCCAATGGGAGTGACAATAAAAAGGGCTTGCTCTGTTCTTTGCCATAAAACGGATACTGTGCTTCACAACATGACCTCGGAGCCGGTGATCCCGCTGTGGTGGTTTCACTCAGAAGGATGTGCGTTTAGAGTACAAATGGAAAAGAAGAGGTGGGTGTTGGGTTGCAGGTGACACGGAGCTGCTGTCCTCCTCTGCACCTACCATGTAGCTGGATGTCCGACAATATACGCCACTGGACAGGTGGCCCCATAGCAGCCAGCCTCATGGGGTACTTAGAATGACCCCCAGTGCAAAGTAGCACTTGGCGTCAGTATAAGACTTTTTACAGGAGGTGATCAAACGATGTTTAAATAAAAAAAAAATGTTATGGTAAGAGACACATTGCTTTTAGTGGCCCTCAAAATACTGTCTTTCCCCTTGAATGCATTTTTATCATTGAGATCCTCTTTCATGTCTTGAAGAGATATGATCAAAATTTCGGTGAATATCACTGCCAAGCGACTTCCGACAGAAGGACAGGCTCGCAAATCATTACAGTGTGTCCTCATGCACCTTATCAGAAGATCTGACACTGTGAATTCTAGCACTTCCCCAAATTAAGAATGACCATGACAGGTAAACAGCTTGAACTCATCCAGGACACAGTACAACTAAAGACACCCTTGAAAGAAGACTGCTATAACTACTTCAGAAGTAGCAAGACTGATGGGATTTATAGCAATGTGTCTTTTACTGTAATACTTCTACAAAACTGTAAACATGCTTGAGATCCTACCAATACCGCCTGGGCTGGTTGAATTTTTTTTTTTTTTTATGATTTTCCTTATCAAAGTACCATCCACATTTTAAAAAAGGTAGATTTTCATAGCTGACTTGTAGAAGTTCTTTATAAATCCTGCCTATGCACTTACTTTGGGATTTATCATTTGAATATTTTGACTGACTGTTACGGCTTGTATCTAGATATTCCCCCAAGGCCTCACGCAGTCCTAGGTGGGTGATCCTTCTCCAGGTGACCGGATGTCAGGTGCATGATGTGGGAATCAAGGGTGGAACCCTGGGGTTGATTTGTGCTTGATGCTAGGGTTAAGGCTGTCCCGCCCTGGGTCTGAACACTACCTGCCCAAGGGTGGGCAGTGGCTAGGATACAAGGGACAGAAAGACAGTCGCTTACTGCATGCTACTGCTTCCCTAGCTTGCCGCTTTGGCCCCTCTACCCACCATAAACTCTTTTCCCCTCTGATGCCCTCTGTTACACCACCCCACTTTGGAGCCAGCCAGTTCTGAACTTCAACCTCTACAAACTACAAGCTAAGCAAACTTCTCCTCCCTTAGTTATGTGAGGTACTTTGCCTGAGCAGTAAGAAAAATAGCTATGACACCCACTTAATGGCCATTAGTTTATGAACAAAAGTTTCTAATACAAATATATCTAACTTGTGAAATTGTTTTTCTTTTCTCTTACTGCTTTTTGCATTAGGAAACTTTTAACTCAAGGTGATGCCATGTTTTGTTTTCAACTTTATTGTTTTATTGTTTGCATTTATATCTAAAATGAATCTTAAAATAATTCTTGGACACAGCTTGGCATAAATATAAAAGTTAATGTGTGGGTCCGGCGGGATGGCTCAGTGGTCTAAAGCGCCTGCTTGGGGAAGCTTGGGCGGCTTCAGGGACTGCAGTTCGATCCCCGGCACCACATGCTGCGCCAGCCCTGCCCTCGGGAGGGGCTAAGCCAGCCATGAAAATGAGTGAATAAACAAACAAGGGTTCTGAAATAAGAAAATAATAATAATAAATAAAATTAAAAAAAAAAAGTTAATGTGGTTGTCTTCTGTGTGGCTATCACCAGCAAGTATTTAAGAACCCGCCATGCCCGTGTTGAATGTAGACACCTTTCACAAAGCACGTGTCTCTCTGTTTCATGCTGTCTGTCTCTGGTCCATTTATCTATCGGTATGAATGCCACCTTGACTCGATCACTGTAGATTCATATGTGTTGAAAGAAGATCCCAACTTTTTTCTTTTCGTTTATGTAGTTGGAACAGGGTTTCACCACGCAGATCAGACTCATGGTGATCCTTCTGTCCTTGGCCTCCCCAGTGCTGGGATTACAGGTGTGTGCCACTATGCCTAGGCTCTTTGGAAGGCTCAATGTGACTCCGGTACCATGCCATATCTTCAAATATCTATTGTCTTACTTTTTATTTTTTTGTTCTGTGCTTTAATGCAGAAATTTTTGATTAATATTTGTGAATTCTCTAACTATCTTCTGCTGTGGACAGCTTGTGTTTAAATTCTTGGTTCTCAGTTCTAGGTTCTAGATGTCAGGTTGTCAGCAGCTGTGTGGCTCTTTCTTTTCTTCACTGGAGTCCTCAGTGCAGGTGAAGCTGGATCCTCCTGTTGTGCCTTAAATGTGCAAGGCCTTCAGTACAGTATTTCTGGCAGTTATGAAATGTATTAGGCTTCACCTTCTCTAGGTTACCTGCTCACTATTGCTGCCATGGTTTTTCTCTAAGTGGCCAAAGAGGGACCACTGGCTGGTTACAACCTACCACATCCTACTGGGACCAAAGTCCTACATCTTGTTTCATAATCTGCTTTTTTCCTATTAAGCTATTATGAAATATTTTTTTTTCAAATTTATATCAGTGTACACACTTATACAACATTACATGTATTTTTATTTTATTTTTTGCACTGGGGATGGAATTCAGGACCTTGCACTTGCCAGATAGGCACTTATGCCTCTGAGCTATCTCCTCAGCCCCTACAACATTATATTTAAATGTGTGTGCATTTTTTTTTTTTTTTTGGTCTTTTTGAACCAGGGTTTTGCTATGCAGTTCAGGCTGGCCTTGAACTCACTTTTGTAGCCCAGGCTGGTCTTGAACCGATACTGATCTACCTGTCTCAACCCCCCAAGTGCTGGGATTATGGGTGTATGCCACTATGCCCGGCCTGTGTGCATTTTAATTAATATTCTTTCTCTAATGTATTTGGTTGTCACAGGGTCTCACCATGCCTCTTGGATTCGTAGTGATCTTCCTGCTTTCAGCCTCCCCAGTGGTGGGATTATAGGTGGTGCCACTGTATCTGAACTCTGGATGGCTCAGTCCGCCCTGGGGGTGGGGCTGGCACTGCATGTGTTACTGGGGATCAGACTTCATTCCCTGAGCTTCCTTAAGCTTGCCTAATCAGGCGCTTGAGCCTGCTGAGCTATCTCACCGGCCATTAACTAATACGCTTGCCTTAATTACTTTTCTCATTGCTGAGTCAAAATAGCAGTGGCTAAGGTTAAAGGAGAAAAGGCTTATTCATCTTATGGCCTGTAGGAATTTCAGCCCATACTCAGCTGGCGCCAAGGCAAGATGTCAGGGCACAGGGGCATCACAGAGGAGAACCAGTGCAGAGCACAGAAAAGCCAGCCAGGGAAGCAGTGTGGGCCAATGGCTGCCTCTTTCAGTCTTTTTATAGTCTGTCTAGGCTACCCACCCTTAGCGGACTAGCACTCACACCCTGGACTAGGCCAAACCAACCAGTGCATTACTTTAGGAATCACACGCGCGTCATCCCAGCATCGCACACTTACGATGCGATCACTTCTGAAAAAGCCAGATCTTGACCCAGTGAGACTTTGAGGGCACCTCTAGGCACGAGTTGTCACAATTCTCTATTTGGATAGTTGGCTATTACCTAAACACATTTTAGGTAAACTTGTGTCTTTAGATAAGCCCTTAGGGATCAAGTAAAAAATAATAATTTACAGTACATTTCTGTCGTCCCTCTTCCATGGAGTGTTTAGGTGGGCTCGCAGTCCTCTGCAAGTCCTGCGCCTTGATTTACCAGACAAGGTGAGTATTTTATTTCATTATAATACATTAGTTTTCCTATATTGCAAACACATGTGGGCAGGGGAGGTAGCTCAGTGGTCTAAGTGCCTGCCTGGCAAGTGCAAGGACCTGAGTTTGATTCCTGGTACCACACGCCCTGCCAGCCCCGTCCTGGGCATGCTGTGCTATCCACAAAAACCAGGTATGGTGCACACTTGTAACCCCAGCGCTGGGGAGACTGAAATAGAAGGATCACTAAGAGTCTGAGCTGTGTGGCAAGACCTTGTACTAAATGTACAAATAAATACAAAAGATTAATAGAAAGAAGATGTGACTTTTGACACAACTGTGGGCATGTCCTATGTAAGTAGATATCGTTAGTACACCTTGATATTCAGTGCTCCTTCATTTCCATAGACGCTGTATTTGGTAAACTGGTTGCCTTCCTTGCTCGTCAAGAAGTGCGCAAGTGTCAAGAAATATTCTCTTCCCCCACCCTTACTCCTGACTCTACCACTTTCACCGATAGACTAGACTTGGACGGCTGACGACAGGGAGGAAGACAGCGAGAGGTGGGTACAATTTCTTTGCAAACACTGCTGATCATTCAGCTGTGCTGGACACCTTGTCCAAGCACATTTGCTGAGTTTCTTCATCTGCTACTGGGGTGTATAAAGGACTTAGCGTAGTGCCGAGCACACGCCTCTGCAGAGCGTGCACCAAGCAGGCAAGGCTCGCTGCCATTCACTAACCTTGTCCTCATCATCGCCATCAGTGGCCTTGCCTCGCTCTGTGGTAATAATCACTAGCCTAGACGGTGCCTGAGCTACATCTTCCTCTGCTATTGATTTCTTCTTTGATTTTTCTGATGACCTAGAAAGAAAGCCATGCAATGGCTTCTCCTGCCTAGAAATAGCTTGAGTGTCCTCTCTGCTGTGCAAAGATGGAAACGAATGACCATGTGTGGGCCCCTGGCATCACAGGGAGATCCCATTGGTGGGTACGCTGCTCTCGGGTGCTTCTGACTGCACGCCAAGCGCTGCGCATGGTGACGCCTTAGGTAAGCCTTCTCTCTCCCCTGTATTCCTCTCCTATGGTGGCAGTATATCTTAGATTGTGCAATGAATGTTTCAATAAAAGCAATGCACACACAATAAGCTGCTCTCAGTGGTCAAGGCCAAGGACATACTCTCGAGCAGATGCCCATATGAACAGATAACGTACTTTTAGTTGTTGTCCTAGCATTTGGGAAGCTCAGGGATAAGGGTTCTGCTCTGGGTTGGTTTAGTAGCTCCGAGCCTCTCCCCTCCTCCCCTTCCCTTCTAATTCTTGTGGTAAACTTTTGGCAGAATTCGTGCCTCTTCTAGTGAGCTGTTTCAAGTATTTTATGGCAGCAGGTGGTGGTGTAAATAACAATTTCAATGTAAGTTTGTGATCTCTAATTGCAACCAGGTCCTCAGAGCTACCTAATAATGCCATGACAGTTCTCAAGCCCACTTATTCTCTTATTCCTTGCAATGACTTTTTAATTTTTTCCCATTCTCTCCAAATCTCTGACATCTCCAGCATCCAGTCTCATTCTAGCTGAATTGCTACCTCATGCTTGATACAGAAAACAGAAGCTGCCATCTGAACTTTCTCAGGTTCTTACAACTTCCTTTCTCCTTTCTGTACCACATATCCCCCCCTCTCTCTTTCTCCTCTTTTTTGTTGAAATCTAGCTAGCTCCTTGTGCTGCTGCAGCCAGACCCTTCAGGCTATCCAGATTCTAGTTCCATTGTGTTGGTCCTCTCTTCTCTCGTACAGTTCAGACCCCTCCTGCTCTCTGAGGTGCTTGCTCTTGGCCTGTAACCATGCTGGATGATGTGACATTGTAATGTAGAATGCTCCAGGTATGGGGACATAGGCCTGTAATCCTAGCCTCAGGAGGCTGAGACAAGAGGATTTTAAGTTCAAAGCCAGCCTAGGCAAATCACTGAGACGCTGTGTCTTTCTTTCTTTCTTTCTTAAATTTTATTAATTTTACTGAGAAAGAAATAACAATAAAACAGTTTCAAAATACGTTAGTAGGACAGCCACAATAATTAATACAATGCATATTGTTGTCTTCATAGTAGTTGTTCAGAGTACAAGATGCAGACATGCTAACTCTTCTAAACTTATTAGTACAAATCTTACTTCTCACTGAATTAAGAGAAAGTAGGTGGATGTATAGCCCAGTAGTCCATAGTAGTAGCGGGTTGGTGGCAGAACTGGCAATGTCAGAGCTGTTGACTTGATCCTTTCACATCTCAGCATATTAATATGGCTTTACTTTTTATACGTCATGGTTAGACTTTTCTGCTGGTTGGTTAAGGCCAAGATAAAGCAAGACCTGTATCAGAAAACACGTAACTTTCGAATCTAACAAGGTCAGTCAAAACCCCTCAGGATTTACCCTGAAACTACATACAGTGCTTTGTAGAACTTTCATCAGTGTCAGCTGTCTGGATGAGCCACAGCCATTGCTTGGCCTATTTGCTCTCTGTGAGACCCTATTTCAAAGTACAAAATAAAAAGGGCTAGGAATGTAGCGTCGTGATATAGCGCCCCCCTGGGTTCAATCCCTAATACTACAGTCAAACAAAACAACAGAAAAATGGGTTCTTGGCTTCGCTTTCACCGAGTATCACGCTTTCTCCTCACCGACAATTTACGTGCTTTTTTTCTCTACTTGTTCGTGTCCATCCGTGAGTCACTCAGCCTTCTTCCACCTGTCTCTCCACCAGCCAGGGTCCTTGGTGAACGTCGTGTCTCTCTCTCTCTCAGGCATCTCTGAGGCCTCATCTTCCACAGAGGCTGTGCGGCACAGTGACCAGGAGGAACCCAGTCGGCCATGTGCCCACAGGCTAGTGCTGCCAGGTTTGAGCTGGGCGGCATCAGGCCGGCCGCCTCTTTAGTCTCTGGTTCTTTCGCTGTGAGTGCGGGTCTAGCAGGTCCTGTTTCTTACCCCAGGGCTCACTAGGCAACAATGGCTGTGGTCTCCTCAGGGCAGCATTGCCCTCACTGGCGTGTTCATCAGCCTCTGTTCTCCTCCTGGATACAACAGTGGGGATTGCTATCATTTGGGCTCTGAGCAGTGCTACCAGCATGGTCACCTACAGGGCTCTCACAGATCCCTTCATCTGGCTTTGCCCCTTGGTAGCATCCTTAGTGTTCCTCCTCTCTACTCTGTCAAGCTACTACCTGTATAGGTGATGTCAGCACTCACGTGGTCACCTGCCACATCGCCTGCAGGTGCACAGTACCTGCTGGATGCTGTGGCCAGAAGGCCAGTGCTGGAGGGCATTCTGAGTGCCCACAGAAGGGCCACTTCCCTCTGTATTCACCTTCAGTTAGAGGAAAAGCTCATTCTGCAGAGCACATCTTCAGTACCAGGAAGCCACCGTGCCTGTGTTCACACTTGGCAGGGCTGCAACCCAACCTGAATGGACTTCGAGATTTAATTATTCCTTTCACTTTAGCTGTACTGTGTACATACCATGCACAGAAGGTCTTGTATTCCCATTAGGGACCCTGATGTGAGGAGTGGCCGAAGATGGGATGTGAGGTCCTGAGCCGCCAGGTCCTGGCTCCTTCTACTCATGAGCTCTGCACTTTTCTCTACCAGGACACAGGTTAGACTGGATCCTGTTTGTTGATGCAGGGTGCAGAGAATGCTGTTCAATGCTGACTTGGTGTCTCTATTTCACTTGACAATTCTTATTTTCCAGCTCATGGGACCTTGATCTTTGTATTTTATTCAGGGTTCACTTGGTTACCTGGTATCTTTTTTTTTTTTTTTTTTTTGGTGGGACCAGGGTTCGAACTCACGACCTTGCACTTGCCCAGCAGGCACTTGTGCCTCAGAGCTATCTCCCCAGCCCCAGTTACCTGGTATCTTGAAGGCGGGGAAATCAGGAAGATGAGGTCATAGTCCATGGAAACTTGCTGTAAATCATTCCACCATTGCCCCAGCTCTTTACTGGTATCCACGACTTCAACGGGAGGTTCAGGGAGAGCTCAGGACTGCCGGCTCTTCGCTGTGCCACACCCTGAGTGTGTGCTGTGTGTCTGTTTATTCAGCTCTAGGGTCTTCTCAACACTGTGGGCACCAACAAGTGTACCCCAAAACCATGGGGAGGTCCCAGATGGTAGTAAGAGCTGATGCCACACATCCTCCAGGGGACAGTCCTGGGAGGTGGTATGGTCCCCTCTCTGCTATTGCAGGGACTTTGAGCTTAACCTTTCTGGCTTGTCCCTGTCTCTATTTTCACCCACTTTTGCTGTCCTAGGGCCAGCCCCAACTGGTCTGTTCCCACGTTGGTTTTTGGAGGAATTCAGAAGAAGATACGAACTCATAAGCATTCCCTAAAGGGAGTGAACCTCAGTAGGTATTTTGGAAATTAGTGGAATTTTGGGGAGCTTCTGAACCACGCGGATGCTCCAGTTTCCAAAGTAGGTGGGGTGGGGTCTAACGGTGAGGGTCCTGATTGGGAGGAGCTCTGTTCATGCAGCAGCATCTGAGAAGGGCTCCCGCCATCCCTCCCTTTAATATTCCCAGAGTCAGTTTCAACGACTTTCTAAAGAGAGGCCCTTGAGCAGGGTCCCTTGATGTACTCTTGATTTTCCAAGGCTTCCTTGCCAAAGGCACCACTAAACTGTATCCTGCGAAGGAAGATAAGGTGGCTCTTCCCTTATCAAGCTTCTGAGATCCATCTGCACAGACCTTGAATAAGAAGCAGGCATCAATCGCAGAGCCGAAGTTCATGAAGTACCTACCGGAGGAGGTGGCTCCTGAGAAAACGCATTCGCCGCAACTCTCCCTTGTGGCTCTGCCCCGCAGCATGGCTGCCTGGGTTCTGAGACCAGCTGCCTCCTACGGACCACTACGACTTTAGAAGCTTATGGGGTTGGTGGGGGCTTTTGACTTTAGTTATTGTACAAAGCTGCGAGTTCCTCCTGAGGAGCGGAAGAGCAGAACACTGTGAACTTTAGCACGATCTTTAGTATTCACACCTCCGTGGGAGTCCAGAGTGTCAAGCCGCTATTTTTGCAGTGGCAAGAGATAAAAGGAACATTAAATGCTAAGATGTTTGCAAAAATGCCATAGGATTTGTTTTGTTGTCGTTTGAGAGTGGCTTGAAAGTCTAGTTGTTGGAGAGTGTCTTGGGAAAGAGAAGGAAGTAACGGCTCACGCCGTGCGAATCCAGCTAGGCCGGGCCGAGCCCAGCCACGCCTCTGTGGGACAACGGCTTTATCTTTGCACGTTGCGCTGGGGCTGGCAGTGCAGAGGTGGCCGCTTGACAGCTTCCCAGAAAGCACATGTGAGCATTTAGCAAAGCCGGTTGAGGATTTATACTGTCACTTGTACCTTAGGCTGAGAGGGTAAATGAAGGACAATGAAGGACACCGTGGTCATCCAGAGTGCATGTTTTTATACTGAGAGGTCAACATCAGCATAATCAGGTGGGAATAAAACAGTATGTATTATACATACAACCTGTTGGGAACTGCGGAAGAGCTGTGAACCCCAAAAGCCACCCATTTGCTCCAGGTGAAAAAAAAAAAAACCTTGCTTCATGGGAAAGAAGTCTTTCTGTTGAATGGTTCTGGGGAAAGCAGAGCAGTAGAACCCAGACCATGTGCAGACCCCTAGGTAACTCAGTGGGGGCTGACTGAAGGCAGATTGGATCCAAGATCCACTTAAACCCTGGTGGATGGGAGAGAGAATAGTTGTGTTCCCTGTATCTTTAAGAAATAGATCGTGCAGGGCTGGTGAGGTAGCTTGGCAGACTAAGGCACCTACTTGGGCGAGTGCAGGGACTGCGGTTCCATCACCAGCACCATGTGCTGTGCCGGCCCTGTCCTGAGGGCTGGCTGAGTTGGCCACAAAATAAGTAAATAAGTAAGTAAGTAAGTAAGTAAATAAATAAATAAATAAGAAATAGATTGTACAAGATATGGAGATAGTAGGTGCTTACTCAGTACACTTTTTCTATTCAAATAAAATTAGGGTCATTTGAAAGCATCATGTGCTGTAACAAACAAACATACCGAACAGCACGGTGGTGGATGCCTTCAGTCCCCGCACTCTGGGAGGCTCAGACAGGAGTATCATAAGTTCAAGCCCAGCCTTTGAAATGTAACAGTTTAGCAAGAATCTGTCTCACAAAGCAAAATTTAAAATGGGATGGGCATGGATTCAATTCTCTGTACTGAAAAACAAAACTAGATACAAACCAGAAAAAGTAAGGTAAATCCAGCCATCACCCATATTTTTTAGTTCTTTTTTTTTGGGGGGGGGGGTCCGGGGTTTAAACTCACGATCTTGTGCTTTCCAGGCAGGTACTTGCGCCACGGAGCTAACTCCCCAGCCCCCATCACCCATAATTTGAAGTGACTCAGAATTACGATACTTCAGTAGTTATGAAGCAGAGGTTCACTTAGCTGAGTGACTGTGTGAGGAGAGAGAAAACTCCGCTAGGGTCGGCACAGGCTGAGTCACCCTGGACAACTGAGGCCCCCGAACCCTCAGCACCCCAGGAGCAGCCTCAGGTTCAGACGGGAGCCCAGGACTCCACCGCTGACACCCGAGGGGGCAACATTTGGAATGGAGAATTTTCCAGACAGGTGCTTGATGATCCTGGCAGAAACCACAGAACTGCAAGGTACCGGCAATGGGAGCTATAAAGTCTGCAGCTAAGAGAGCAGCTCCATTCTCGCAGCCCATCTGTTCCCCCTTGGCTATAAAAAGCAAGGGGCAACTTGGAGGAAGTACACATTAATATATACATATATTTTTAATAAAAGACTCGGATTTGTAGCTCTGTGATTTGTACATGTTGCTTGACTTTGTTTTTCTTGCTAGTGGTGAATAAAGAACTCTACAAATGAATTTCTCTCTGGAGAATTCCCCCCATAAAGGGAAAATTTAAAGCATTTCTTGTGATTTTGAGAGAGAATATTAATTTTATTTTCTCCACTTTGAAACATTTGTTTAAAAGCTGCATATGAGCATATAGCTCCCCAACCAGGATGTTTCAACACTGCCTAATTAGATGAGCTGTTAAGACGTGTATTTTATTATTTCCAAGGTGATGCATTGCTCCTCCAAATGCTGAAATGAAATAGTCGTTAGCAAATTTGACAAAAGTATTAACCAGCTTGTGTGCTTCCTGAATGATGTTTTTAGAAGACCGGTCTTGTTGGGTTGGAGCCACGTGGCCTCAGTGGCGGCTGGGCTGCACTGGTGCGGGGCCTCCCACCGTCCCGGACTCGTGTGAAGGCTGCCCAGGAAGCTCTAGGCCGCTGTCTCACCTCTCATTCACCTCAGAAACTAGGCTTGCAGTTTCTTCGTTTCTGTGACTTCTGTTCTGAGAAAAGGATTGGCCATTTCTCATTCATTTCCATAATAAAAAATTAAAATATTTTTTCTAATATAAATTAAAAACATTTGAAGTTGTGAAAGCTATTCCTTCTTTCTCTCCCTCCTTCCTTCCTTCCTTCCTTCCTTCCTTCCTTCTTTTCTTCATATTTAGTATTAGGTCTCCCTAGGCAGCTTAGAGTGATCCTCCTATTTTCGGTCTCCCCAGAGCTGGGATTTCAGGTGTGACCAGCCTCGGTGTGCCCAGGGGCAGGGCTTACATGGACTATGACACCCAGAATCAAACCTGAGTCCCTGCACTTGCCTAAGCAGGCACTTAGTCCATTGAGCTATCTCTCCAGTCGTATTTCTTTATTTTTTAAAAAAGAGAATAAAAAATAATAAAACACTAGAAATGATACACAATTTCACTAAACAAGTTGATAGGAATTCAACAATAATTGTTAGATTGTCTATTGTTGTCTTCAAATCAGTTGTTCAGTTTGCCAGCCATAACCATGTAGAATTGTTCAAAAATATTAAAAAGAAGAAACAACATTGAGCATTAACTATTCATTTCAACAGACCAGTAGAAATCAGCAGTGCAACTATCCAAGCCTGCATATACATATATATATATTTTTCCCTTCCTCCCTCCCTCCCTTCCTTCCTTCCTTCCTTCCTTCCTTCCTTCCTTCCTTCCTTCCTTCCGTCTTTCCCATTTCCCTTTTCCCAGCTGTTTCTGCCGTTAGACAGTGCCTTGTAGCCGTTGTACAACACATGTGATGAGTTCATCATTGTAAAAAGAAAATTAATACCATCATAGACTGCTTGAAAGTAATGTCATGACTTTATCAACAACTTTATACTTGAAAAAATTCAAATATTATCTGTGGGGACATGTGATTTGTACAGTAATGTTGGGTTCTGGAAGAAAAAGTTTATGAAAGACACTCGGAACTATTTGGTTATCCTATTTTAACTTCTGCACATGCTATGTTTATATAACTTCTAACACCAACCCAGGTAGGCAATAGTTTGATTTTTCTTATAGATAGTGGCATAGAAACTATAGATTGTGATTGTTCTAGAAAATTATTATACTGAACACCCAGATAATTACATATAATTATTTTGTATTTTTTTTTTAATACAACAGTGGTAGACACAAAATCTCTCAGGGTAAGCTGGTGGACAAAATTCCGAGCATGTGTACAGCTTTACCAAGGCCAATCGGGTCCTGCCATTGCCTCCTGCATGGGGCAGGGGTGACAATCTTGCTTCTCTGGCCCCCAAACACTCGCCAGGCACAATTGCTGCTTAGCATTTCAGGGCAGAGAGGGCTGGAAACGTTGGATGCCTTATTAGCAAACAGGCTTGATCTGGTCAATGGGGAGAAATGGCATTCCTTATTATGTGTGTGGCAGGTTGAGGAATACTGTGAACCTCGCCTCTTCAAGCAAGCTTGTCTGTTCTAATGGGAAGCAATGCCACCATCCCTTGCTAGTGCCTGGAGATAGGTGTCTCAGGCTGTCCTCCATGTAAATAAGCCAAGGCCACTCTAAGATCATTTGATGCTGTATTTGGAGTCAGAGAACTCAGAGCAGGCCTGAACTACCCCGTTTCCGCACAACATTTCCTAGTTTTGCATCTTGCCCCTAATTTTGTGCCAGCATTCCCACCATTTCCTAATGGGGGGGGGGCGGTGACAACAGAGTCACATGAGAGGGGGTGGGCACCAGCCATGTGCTACATACTGAGCTCCGGACAACATGATGACAGCAGGCGTCATGATTGGAGCTGCCTTTGTCAATGCCTGAAAGCCTAAGATCTGCAGAGAGGCAAAATAGAGAGCACGTGCTATGGAAAGGCCACAGGCCCAAGGAGCTCCAAAGTAGAGGAAGTAAGCCAGGCGTGGTGGCGCACGCCTGTAATCCCAGCACCTGGGAGGCTGAGGCAGGAGGATCGGTGTGAGTTTGAGACCCGCCTACCCCACAAATGTGAGCTCAAGGCCAGCCTGAACTGCATAGTGAGACCCTATCTTAAAAAGACACACACACACACACACACACACACACACACACACACAGAGAGTATACATGCCTGACATATGACCACCTCCAGAGCCTGGGGTAAGATGCAAAGAAGCGGTTTATGAATGGGGTCTTGGTACTATCTCAGTACTAAGGCCACCCAGCTGAGGGAAGGCTAAATGAGGTGACCAGCCCATGGACAAAGGAGCCTTGGGGACACTAGAAGGCTGGAGATGCCAGGACACTGCTTCTGTTCTCTGGTCTCTGAGAAGTGACAGACTCAAAAAATTTCCAGAAGCAGGATGTCACTGGCCGGTTGTGACCATTTTCTGTGAGGGGTGGAGACAATTCATATAAGTCTTTTAGGGTTAGTGACACCAGGCTCCTGGCATCAAAAAACTTTGGTGCAAAAAAAAAAAAAAAAATCAGGTTCTTTGGTCTGCTAATGGCTTAATTTGATTGCTTATTGGAAAATGCTGACATCAGCCATGTGCCCCTTCCCCAGCTCCTACTGGGGACTTCGGCACTCTGGGGGAGTTTGTGTGACCTTAAAGTTTTGCTCAGCCCTGTCACAGGTGACGTGTCACAGTGGACACAGGTGGAAGACCCCTTCAACAGTCCCTGGTGTGTGATGAAGCCACAGAAGTAGGGGGTGGAGGGGGATATTCACAAAGTAGAGTTGACAGCCCAGCATGGGACAAGGTTTGGGGACTGTCAGGGAATGCAGTGCCTGTCAGTCCTAGCTGGGATCACCAACGTATGCTTAGGCTGATGGGCACCTCTAGGAATTATGATGGGCCGTCTCTAACCAGGTGGAGTTTGAAGTGTTTTGTGTCTGAGCTTTGAGGAATGACAGGCTGAAGTGTTTCCTTCAAGGTCTTGACATAAAAAAAGAGCTAAAATCCAGGGATATATAAAGTCACTTGGGGTTGGTTCATAGATGGCCAAAGACAGAGCTCTGTGGATCCTCAATAGCCTTAGAGGGTGAGGCTCAGAGATCAGTAATACATCTTTTTTTTTTTTAACACAGGAGAAAGAGATGTACAATAGCAGTATTTCAACTATTCTTTTGTATACAGCAGTGAAATATTTCCATCAGCATGTTCTACAAACGGACTTCTCCTGTACCCCATTGGTTATGATTCTGTCTGGTTCTACAGGGTGGATATCAAAGTAATAGCAATAGCTCAGTCCGACAAGTGACACCTGCCACCAGTAAGCATCAGACACTGTCCATAAACATGACATACTAGAACTTTATGCAATATTCTATCCCCAAACTGTTAGAAGTTCTGGTCATGTCAGTAACACATCTTGTACAACCTGCCACATGGGAAGGGGCTAAGGCCCCCCAGCCCCGTGTCATGCAGCTCGTTGATTGAATGGCCCCCTACTTGGGGCCTTGATTTTAGAAAGTGCCAGAACCTTGCTCTGGCTAATATTAGCTGAGTAACACTGGGTAAGAGACTTGGCCCTGTGAGGCCTTGGTTTCCTTAGTTATGTAGTGAGTTTGCCTCCTCTTGCAATGAGGGTACACTCTTGAGGTGACAAAGAAGAACGTGTTAGTACAGGGGCTGGCACACTGTGAATGCTCAGAAATAGTCATTCTTCTCATTGGTAGATACATGCCTTTCTGGAACGCTCATAATCTGTGAAGTGTTAAGTAGCCTTCCCCTGCCCTGGCTCCTTAAACAGTCATTAGAGACTCTTGGACAGACGGGCAAGGACAATTTTTAGGACGTCCTTGCTGTCTGTCTGCCTCTGTAGGTGATGTGTCCATATCTCCCGGCACCTTCCACGTGGGCCTGTTTGCCTGGCAGGGGCAGGGCACCTTCCTGGGTGGAGGCTTACCTTGATTTTCAGCCCAAGCCCATCCTGCTAGTGGAGCATGCAGGGAGAGAAACGGAGGAAAGGATTTTCCTTTACTTGATGGATGCGGTCCCATCGGCTATCCATCCGCATCAGTAACCCTATGCATCATGCGCACACAGGCCGATAGTCACCTTGGGCCCTTGGGGTTGTCTGTCACTTTGGCCCAAGTCCTCATCTCTAGGTGGGTCTTCAAATGAAAACTACTGTTCTTTCTTTTTGCCATTCCTGTTGGCACCCAGTTCACAGGACAGAGGCGTGTAGCTCCAGCTTTGGGTTTCTGCACCAGCGCTCACCCTTCAACTCTCCCTGCACCTGCCGAAGCAGGCGCCATGCTGCAAGATATCTCCACAAGGAGAACCACTTGCTCCGACTTCTGCACCCTTTACTGCACTCAGCTTCCACTCACAGAGCCTGTAGTGCCCACGGGAGGGAAAAGTGGTAGGGAGCCCTAAGAGGTTCTCTCTGTATCCTTTATGGGGGTTTCCTTGGAGCAGAAGAATGGAGCCCCCACAGGCACTAAGGGTATTAGGGTCTGTATCGATAGCACCGCGGTCTTCTCAGATGTCTGACTTTGACTATATTGTTTGAAAGTTACATTCCATGGAGATCTGGTATTTTTGGCAGTGCGCATGTATTCTGACAGGAAAACTGAGCTCAGTTTATGTGGTGATCCAGACAGACTCCCAGGGGTTAAGACCTGTCTGCTGGACTTTCTTTCTAAACCTTAAAACATTGCTTTAGCTCCTGTTGTGCTGTCAGCATGCAAAGCGAGACATGAGCGCTTCCTTCTCTTCATCAGAAGGGACACAAATTAGATCTCTGAGGAGCCAGAGAGGACACCTGGGTGGAGTAGGGCTCCACCTCTCATTACCCATAGGGCCTTTCCTAGCTCCAGACAAGTGGTTTCTCTGACATTGGATTATCTTTGGTAGTGTCCTTGACATTGATGAAAAGGAATTTCGCCATTCTTTAGGAGGGGTGGCTGTATCTTGAATAATTTCAGTTTCAACAAATAGGTTCAGCTAAAAATTGCCATCCAAGCAGAAGCTAGTTAAAGGTGAAAACAACTGTCTTTTGATCAAGTAAAGCTTTCTTTAGGATTATGTGGTGGTTACTAACCTTTTCCCCTTAATATTTGATATTCTTCCCCTGTCAATCACTTGCTTACTGAGAAAGTAGGTATGGATTACCTTTCCTGGGTCATTTGAAATTCTTGCAGTGGGTGACATCCCAGCCCAGGTCAAATGGTGCCTCTGTGTTCTTCACACAGGTACAGGCAAGGGGTCCTGGGTTCCAAGGCTTTGGTGTACAATGTGTGTCCTGCCTGTTCTATCCCTTCCTCAAAAGAATACGCCGAAGTAACCAGGCTGATTTCTCTGTGGCCACCAAATAAACAAACTGAAACAAGTGAACACACAAACACATTGTATTATCATTCAGCTGAATATCCAGTTTAACTGACTTAAAGAAAACACAACTAAAATTTTCTCACAACCGAGCTGTTGCTTCAGTTACAAACAATCCACATGTCTCTGGGTAAATCCTACCTCATGAAACACATTGCTTCACGCTGCTCATGCCTGTTTTTGACTGCTGTGATGGCTGTTTTAGAATATTAGAGTTGATATTTTAAAATCAAGGCCACTTGGTGTTGCTTTTCTTTGGCCTAACTGTAATGGGTCAACTGAATTTTATGCTATAACTATGGAAAACTGTTAGGTTCTTGTTATGGTTTATGTCTAGTTGTCCCTCTAAAGCCTCATGTAGTCACTGGGCGGGGACTTCTAGAGATTGAGACTTGACTCATGAGTCACTGGGATTATGTGTTTTAGTACTGATCCTGATGCAGGAAGAAAAAACTGATCTGGGGTGCATGACCTCCAATAGAGAACCTCCAAATGATATAGGGAAAACCGATCCCCAACCAGAAAAGTACCTGGGACGAGTTCGTGTTCTCTAAAACCAAATAATGGATTTTAGGAACAAACAGAGGTAATGAGCAGAACATATTTATTGAAGGAAAGAAAGCTTCTGAGAGAGGGACAGGAGGGGGGTCCTGGGTGGGTATCCCCCAGAAGCTGTCTCTTCCAGGGACTTTTATAGAGAAGACATGGGAACTCGCTTAGGTGGGTGTGAGGTGGGACAAAGACTATGGCCAACCAATGAGATTACAAGCACCATTGGTCAGGTAAAATTGATTAACATTGAGATCCAGTGAGAAGGCAAGTCACGGAGCAAGCGGGCAAGAACACCACTTATGGAGCTTGGGCTCGTGACTCTTTCTAAGCTCTTTCAAGGTGATTGATACTCATTTAGCATATCAATCCCTGATGCCCATCTTTAAGTTGCTTTTAATTACTCTTGTCACAAGATCTGGCCCATGTCTTCCATGTCGTGCTTGAGGGCCTGGCCCTGTCTGACTGCCTATAATATTTCTATCTAACTCAGCTGGCTACAACAATGGGATTATTGGTCTGAGTAGAGCTGGGACTATGGGTGTGGTCTAGGGCGGATATCCTAAGGCAGAGAGCCTGATCAGAATATAAAGAGACAGAGAGAGAGACTAGAGCTGTTGCTGTTGCTCTCTGCTGCCCTGTTTGGTTGGCTGCCTCTGTCACCATTTTGTTGCTGTTCTGCCGCTGTGGACTGGATGCTCACTGTCCTGTTCCACTCAGCCTTGGGCCAGCCGAATATGGACTGAAACCTCCACAAACTGTGAGCTAATAAGCCTTTCCTTCCTTCACTTTGAGTGTTGGGTGTTTGCCCCAGCAATGAGTAAAAAGTAGCTAAGACAGTTCTCTTTTTTTTTTTTTTTTTTTTTTTTTTTTTTTTGCTTTTTGAGACAGGGTCTCACTATGCAGTTCAGGCTGGCCTTGAGCTCACTTTTGTAGCCCAGGCTGGTCTCGAACTCGCACTGATCCTCCTGCCTCAGTTCCCCGAGTGCTGGGATTACAGGTGTGCACCACCACACCCGGCTAAGACAGCTCTCTTATGCTTCCTGTTACCTGCTCTAAGGAATGTGTTCTCACCCTCTGCTTAAGGCTGCTTAGTGGTGAGTAGCTGTCTCCCGCCCCTCTCTAATCTACTTCCTGTAAACACAGTCAGCTGAAGACGGATCTTGTAAAAATGGTTTGCTCAACAAGCCCCCACCCACACGGGCAAGTTGCGTGTATTGCTCAACTGTGGAAGACACCTTAGTCATGTGACTTTCATTCGAAAAGCTCATTGCTTCCTGAGCTGAATGCCAATCAGTCTTCTCCTGTGAGAGAACTGACTGGCAGGCCTCAGCTCAGTAATAAAGGCTCCCTAAATTCCTAGCTAGTTGATCTGGTTCCTATTCTGAGTGTCCCATAATACTAATGATCTTACCATGGCAAGGAGTGAACCAGTAAAAGTTACTTTCTGCTTTCCTTAGCATGAATTGCTGCACTGTGGCTTTGTGTGGGGACTATGCACCGATTTGAAGAAAATACATAAATTGTTATTTATGTGTAGTTTTCCTAAGTATAGGAATCAAAGTTCTCTGTAGGGTTGTTTAAAAGTATACTTTGCTTGTTGTCTGTGTGCTCTCTGCTTGTTGAACTGGGCCTGCCCAGCTCCAAGCCCGTCTCCTTAACATTGGCCTTCTGTCCTTGGTCATAGTGATATAGGGGAAAAGTAAAATTCCCAACCTGAAAGGTACCAGGGATGAGTTTGTGTTCTCTAAAGCCAAAGAATGAATTTTAGGAACAACTGAGGTTAATAGCAGCATATATTTATTGGGGGAAGGAAAGCTCTTGTCCTAGAGAGGAACAGAAGCGTGTGTGTGTGTGTGGGGGGGGCAAGCAGGTAGTCGTGTAGGGTCTTTTATAGTGTAAAAGCACGTGGTGAGGAAGATCTGAGGTGGTGGAGAACATGGGAACTTGCTTAGGTGGGCATGAGGCGGGACAAAGCTATGGTCAACCAATGAGATTACAAGCACCATTGCTCAGGTAAAATTAATTAAATCCAGTACCGAAAGAGGAAGGGAGTCCCATAGCAAGCAGGCATGAATATGGGACAGGGTCCCTTCCTGCTAGGGGTTGGGTTGGTGACTAGGGCTCTTTCAAGGTGACTGATACCTGTATATATCAGCCACTGATGCCCATGCCTAGGGAAGTATGTGGCCGTGTTTGTTTACTTTCATCTTGCAGTGTGGCCCAAAGCTGAGGTGTGTGTGTCAAAGTCATTATGTCTTCTGTATTGTCTCCTTGAGGGCCTGGTCCTGTGTGCCTGCCTCTAATATTTCTATTTAATTCAGCTGCCCTTGGACCACACTTCAAGACAAAATAAATGTAGCCACGTAACTTCCATAGGGATGGGAATCGATGATTGATGTTCTAAATAGGTATTGATCACCTTGAAAGAATCCACATGAGTCACTCAACCAACCCTCAACAGGAAAAGACCCTGTCCTGCTTCACTTCATCATTGGATCCTAGATTTAATACATTTTACCTCAGCAATGGTGCTTATAATCTCATCGGTTGACCATAGTTTTGCTCCACTTCATGCCCGCCTAAGCGAGCTCCGTGTTCTCTACCACCTTAGACCCGCCTCGCTGCATGGTTTTACTCTATAAACCTGGGACAGACAGCTTCCTGGGGACAACCCTCTCAGGTGCCCCTTCTGTCCCTCTTTCTGACAGACACTTTCTTTCTCCCAGTAAGTATTCTGCTCTTAACCTCAGTGGTTCCTAAAATTCATTCTTTGGTTGTAGAGAACACAAAACCGAGTACCTTTCTGGTTGGGAGTTTCGTTTCCCCTATATCAATTCCTTTGTTGTTTTCTCAATAGTGCAAACTTAGATCATTGATTTGAAACTTTCTTCCTTTCCAGTTTCAGAACTTACTATTAAAAGTTTCTCTGTAAGCATCACCATGGCTGTATCCCAGACATTTTGATATGCTGTGTTTTCATTTTTATTCAGTTAAAAACATTTTCTAATTTCCCTCATGACTTCTTCTATGACTTGAGGGCTTTTCAAAGTGTGTTGTTTAATTTGGCATTTGGCACTTTTCATATATCTTTCTATTACTGATTTCTAATTGAAGTCCATTCCAAGCAGAGAACATACTCTGTGTAATTCTGATTTTAAAAAAGTAGTGCTGAGATATGCTTTAAGGTCCAGTGTATGGCCTTAGTACTTAATTTACTCTTAGAAAGAATCTGTACCCTACTGTCATTGTAGGTAAAGTCCTATAAATGTCAATCAGGTCATGTTGATTAGTGGTGGCATTCAGATGTTCCATATCCTTGCTGATGTTATTTGATTTTTTAAAAATGTTTTTGGTACAGGGCCTCACAGTGTAGCCTGGACTCTTCTTGGTTTCTGCCTCTCTGGTGCTGGGATTACAAGTATGTGACACCACGACCCATCTTGGTGACTGGCTCAGTGCTCCCGGAGTGGGAATGGCACAGGCGTAGCATGTGGTACCAGGGACCGGACCCTGGTCCCTGCGCTTGCTTCAGC
This sequence comes from Myocastor coypus, assembly GCA_004027025.1. Classification (NCBI taxonomy): domain Eukaryota; kingdom Metazoa; phylum Chordata; class Mammalia; order Rodentia; family Myocastoridae; genus Myocastor; species Myocastor coypus. Next base: position 578 of record PVJA010008803.1, on the reverse strand, counting down.
AGGCATGTAGCTTACGGAGCTATCTTACTGGCTCTCCTTGCTGATTTTCGATTTACTTTCTCCTCAGTCACTGATCGAGGACTTCTCAAGTTTCATATAGCTATAGCTGTAGCCATAGGTATAAATATAGATAGATACAGATATAGATGATATAAATATAGATACAGATACTGAGTTTAGTTCTCTTCACTTTTCTGTTTGATTTAGTTTGCACCTTTGTGATTAGGTACAAGAACATTTAGCATTGTCTATATTCTTGGTGAGCTGATTCGTTCCCCATTATACAATGTTCCTATTTATCTCTGATAGCCTTCCCATTTCTGCAATCTTAGCCACTCCACCATTCTTTCTTTTTATTGGTGTTATCCAATATTTTATTTCTTATCTTTTTACTTTTAACATGTGGATGAGTGCTTTCAGCTTTATATTTAAAATGTTTTTTTTTTTTTTTTTTTTTTTTTTTTTTTTTTTTTTTTTTTTTTTTTTTTTTTTTTTTTTTTTTTTTTTTTTTTTTTTTTTTTTTTTTTTTTTTTTTTTTTTTTTTTTTTTTTTTTTTTTTTTTTTTTTTTTTTTTTTTT
>PVJA010008802.1:0-31536 GCA_004027025.1 Myocastor coypus | reverse complement strand
CTGGGACCTAGTCCCTGACTGCCCTTTCCTGGCTGGGCCTCCCCTCAGGAAGGCCCTGGGCCCGCTGGAGCCTGTGGCCTCAGAGCAGGGCTGCTCTTGGGGGAGGAGTGTTTGCTCGTTGCCAAGCGCCCGGGTTCCGGCCCCTAGCAATGGCCACGGATATGCTGCAGGCCGCATCCCTACTCCCCTTGCTGCTCCTGCTGGCAAAGCCTGCTCTTGCCCTTGCCTGGTCACGGGGCCTCTGGCACCAGCTGAAGCTGGACTTACATCCCTGGGCGTGCGAGCCGAGCAGCCCAGAGGCCTGTGGGAGCCCCCTGGACCGTGTTGGCTATTGGACAGGCCTGAGAGGGAACCGCATGTACCCCGCAGCTGCAGTCATGGTCACCACCACCATGATGCTAGTGATGAGTCGTCCGGTGCTGCAGCGGTGGCGTTCACAGGTGACCATGGCCGGGAGCACAGCGTGCCCGTCCTTGGCACCTGTCTCCCTCCACTTCCTCTGCCCAGCGCTTCCCAGCAGCCTGGCTATGGCTCTGTGGGCCTCCTGCCTGACCTCTCCCTCCCCTGCACCTTATTGTCCCTGCATCCCGCCCCTAGGTCTCCAGGAGGACAAGCATCCATTGCCACTAATCCCCACAACTGTCCTCCCCATCTGGCACTCCCTTTAGTACCCTGGTCCTCATCCGGCCCCTTGGGCTTGTGACTGCCCTAGCCCATGGCAAGCCCTCAGTGCTTGTCACCCGAAGCCTCCCTTCCTAGCCCTTTGGCACTGCCCTGTAGCCCTACGCCCTATGCTAGCTCTGTTGCCACCCCTTGCCACTCCCTCCACTCCCATCTCTTTGTCCTGTCCTCAGCACCCGAAGGTGACCACTAGCCTCGCTGCACCCTCAAAGCGACAGGCTCCGGTCTCAGACCGCGTCCTGCTCCTCAGCGTCCTTCACATGCTGGATGCCCTCCTGCTCCACATAGAGGGCCATCTGCAGCGCCTAGCCACCCAGAAGTGTAAATAAAGGAGACTCCCACCTCACCTTCGTGACCTGATGCGCATGTCTCTGTCTAATGGCCAGGCTCAGGGAGCGGGGTGGCCCGAGACCCTGTTCTGTCAAGGCCCTGTGTCCATGCTTTGGAGCTAGTGGGCCCACTGAGGACTCAGTACCTGGCATGGGTGGGCAGTGGGTCAAGAGCCCACCTGTACACACTGCCCCTTCTCTAGCCCAGGAGGGGGGTCCTTCCAGAAGGGGGAGAAGACCGGGCCAGGAAGGCAGGAATGGGAGTCCAGCCGGGCCAAGAGGCAGAGCAGTGCGCTACATTCTATGGAGGACTATGGGTGCCCTGGGGGAAGCCACAGGCAGAGCCAAGGCCATGGGCAAGGAGGGCAGGGGTCATCTGTGAAGGGCTGCAAGCCAGCTGAGGGTCTTGGGTTCATAGGGCCTGTGGAGCAAAGGTCTGGTCCCAAGATGAGTAGGGGCAGTGATGAGGCGGGGACTGGAGCCCAGAGATCCCAGACGGAGACCCAACCCCAGGCCCCAGTTCCTGTGCCGTGACCTCCACTGTGTCCACTACCTCAGAGGCTGACAGGGAGTGACCCTGTGATGTTAGCTCTGCCACCAAAACCAGCTAGATCTGGCCTCCTTCTGCCCCGGCCTGCGGGGCCCTCCCCAGGGGAGGGGAGTTGCTGCTCCGAGTCCCCAGATCTTTGGTTCCTTCCCTGATCGTTATGAATGTGGGCCCAGGGTCACTTCAGTGAGCTGGAAGGTAAGATCCATCCTGAGATCAGTAAGAAAATCAGTGAATAAAAAAAGAACTAATCTGAGGGCCCCTGGACACTGTCAGTCAGAATAACAAATGCACTGTGGGATTTCCAGAAGGAGAGAAAAGAAAAGAGAAAAAATCTGGTACAGAAGGAAGCAATCCCATAATCAGACAGGAGAAAGGAGGAAGCCGAGTACACACCACGCCCAGGTGTCTTCAGGGAATGCCAGCTGGGTGCCCTACCCCTGCCCTCAGTGCCCCAGCTCCAGTCACCACCGGATGCCTGTGTCCTGCAGAGGCAAGAACCCTGTGCTGCTCCTCCGCCGCCTCTGCCTCCGCCTCCGCCTTGTGTTCTCCACAGAGAGCACCGCGGGGCAGAAGCATGGAAAATGCAACCACCAAATCGTCAGCGTTTCTATGGCTTCCCACTTCTGTCATCTGGTGTGGACTGACACACCCAAGACACAGGAGGACCATAACCCATGAGCATTCCCCGGGTGTCCGAGCCCAGTCGCACCACTGCTCGGCAACATGGGATCTTTGATTTTTACTAAAGTTTTGGGTTGTTTCTCTTTGTGGCAGTCTCACTCTATAACCCAGGCTGGCCTGGAACTCTAGATGCATTATTATAGTGCTTGTCAACCTTTGTTTATGAGGCCCCCTCATCTTTTTTCCCCAGTACTGTACTCGGCAAGGGCACACTTTCATTGTGCTATGTCTCCAGCATGCTTTTTTTTTTATTTGGTTTGCTTTGAGACAAACAGCCTTGGTGAACTGCCCTGGTCTGGCCTTGAACCCGTCGTGATCCTTCTGGTTCAGCTGCCTTGGTAGCTGGGATTTCAGGTGTGCACCACACTCCCAGCTCTTATTATTTTACCTTTTCTTTTTGCATGCTGGGGAGAGAACCCAAGGCCTTATCCATGATAAGCGCGTGCTTACCACTGAGGTACACTGCCCAGCTATTTTTGCTGTATTTTAATCTGCTTCTGCTTCTATTTTTGAATCTTTAATGTGGTGCTGATCTAAAACACATGTGTCACCATGCCCAGCTCTTTTTACTTTCCTTTTAAATTTATTTTATTTTATTTATTTATTTTTGTATTTTAGGCAAGGGTTGACAGGGTGTTTCGGATTAGTAGCCCAATCTCACTACTAGATCGGACTCATAGTGATCTGCCTGTTTACAGCCTCCCAAGAACCGGGATTACAGGCGCACACCTGTCCCTGTTGTCATCTCAGCACGGTCCCAGGGCTGGCACTGCAGGCCTGGGAATCGAACCCTCTGCCCCCGTGCCTGCTTGCAGGCTCTTTAATCCACTGAGCTATTTGGCCAGCCCTTATTTTATTTTATTTATTTTGTTTTATTTATTTGGAGATAGGATCTCGGTATGTCATTCCAGCTGGCCCTGAACTCACAGTGCAGCTGGGTCTTCCTCTAAGCTTACTACAGTCCTTCTGTCTCAGGCTCCCTAATAGTGAGATTACAGATGTGTGCCACCATGCCTCACTTTTATCTTTTCCAAATTGATTTATTTACTTATCGTGGTACTGGGGATTGAATTCGAGACTTTGCACTGAGTTTCATCCCCTGAGTGCTGGGATTATAGGCACACGTCACCATGTCCTGATTGGATCATGGGATCTTAAAGAAGGCATCTGTTTCAGGGGCTTTGCCATCACTGGTGATAATGGCCTTGCCATGGTTTCCATGTGGGTGAGGCTCTGAGACTAGTTCAGGGCTTTCTACTCACTGACAAACCCAAGGAAGTGCCAGATGGCTAGAAGCTGAGCAGTGTGAGCACCAGACTCAATGTTTGAAAAAGCAAAAGATTAAATTTCTCCAAGAAACGAGCTCTAAGGGCTGGTCAAATAGCTCAGTGGGTTAAAGTACCTGCAAGCAGGCACAAGGGCCAGGGGTTCAATTCCAGGGTAGGCTGAGACAGCAATTGAGACTGCTCTTTGGAGCCTTTAAACAGGTGGATCACTATGAGTCCAATCTAGTGCACTAGACCCTTCCAGGAAGAAGAAGAAGAAGAAGAAGAAGAAGAAGAAGAAGAAGAAGAAGAAGAAGAAGAAGAAGAAGAAGAAGAAGAAGAGGAAGAGGAAGAGGAAGAGGAAGAGGAAGAGGAAGAGGAAGAAGAGGAAGAAGAAGAAGAAAGGAGGAGGAGGAGAAGAAGAAGAGGAGCGGGGGAGGTAGGTAGGAAGGGGAGGGGGAGGGGAGGGGGACAGGGATGAGGCTGGGGACATAGCTCAGTAGAATAAATGCTTGCCATGGCAAGCACAGGTCCTGAGTTCAACCCCCGATACCGGAAGCCCTGTCTCAAAATAATACTAGTAAGAATAACCATGATGATAATAAAATAATGGGCTTGGGATGTAGAGACCTTGGGTTCAATCCTCAGTACCACAAAAAACAACAGCAGTAAATTCTGCCAACACACATAGGACCGAGCACGAAGGTCTAGGTTCAATCCCCAGTCACACACACACACACACACACACACACACACACACACACACACAAAAAAAAAAAATTGGAGCTTGTGATTATTGTGGGTGTGGCTGCTGCACCTGCCCCGGGGCAGGTCATTTGCATTGCAATGTAAGGAGGAGAGAGAGGCTAGCTAGCTGCCTGAGCTGCTCTCACTCCCTTTGCTCTCTGGCAGCCAAAAATGATGCAAAGAAAATAAGACCGATAGGTGTCAATAAAAAAAGCAGCAGTCAACACAAATGACATAAAAAGACTATTTGCATAAGTAATAGAATCTGACATACACCTAAATGAGACATATAGAACTCCACTTATCCATAACCCAAATAAATCTATATCCAAGCACATAATAACTAAGGTCCCAGAAATCTATCACAAGAACAGAATTTTTTCTTTTTTTGTGAGTGGGAAGGGTCTACAGGGTGTACAGGGTCTCACTACTAAATCAAACTACTAGATTGAACTACTAGTGATCAGCCTGTTTACAGCCTCCCAAGACCTGGGATGACAGATGAGGACCACTGTGCCCAGTCTGAATTGCTACCTCAGTGCGACCCGAGCGGGGGGGGGGGGGGGGGGGGGGGGGGGGGGGGGGGGGGGGGGGGGGGGGGGGACCATGGCAGAAGGACCGGGACTTGAACCCAAACCCCTGTGCCTGGTTGCAGGCACTTCAATCCACCAAACTATTTGGCAGGCCTAAGAACAGAATATTAAAAACTGTTGTAGCCAGGTGTACCAGTGCATGTCTGTAATCCCACACTTATGAGGCTAAGGCAGGAAGTCCATTACAAATTTTTTAATTAATTTTAGTGAGAAATAAATAGTAATGGGACAGTTTCAAAACAGGTTAGTTGGACAGTTACAATAATTAATACATTGCATATTATTGTCTTCATAGTAATTTAGAGTATAAGATGCAGACGTGATACCTTGTCTAAACACTATTACTACAAATCTTTCTTCTCACTGAACTAAAACAAAGTAGTTTCATATCTATATGTATATATAGATATATATATAGATATATAGATATATAGATATATATATTACAAAATGGTCCTTCATTTATATCCACCTTTTATTTTTGTTTTGTCAGAGATGGGTGTTCCATTGCCATTCAAATATTATAGGTGTGTGAATTCAAAAAAAAATATATATATGGTCCAATAGTCCTTAATAGTAGTAGGTTATCAGCAGAACTGGCAATGTCAGAAGTTGTTTTTAACTTGAGCCTTTTACAGCTCAGCATATTAAAATGGCTTTACTTTTTATACCTCATGGTTATACTTTTCTACTGGTTGGTTAAGACCAAGACAAAGCAAGACCTATATGAAAAAAATAAATAAATAACTTCTATATCTGACAAGGTCAGTCAAAAGAAGAAATGAAAATTGAAAGGTATATAACAGTTAAATGGAAGTGAGAATTTAAGAGTTAAACAACAGAGAGCAAAGAGGAAATTGTATGGTGTTGGAGGAGCAAAACCCTACAATTATGTACACAAGATGCTTAAGGCAATGGTTCTAAGAATCTCCACCAGATTTTTGAAACTAACAGTTGGTTGGTAGGATTCTCACACTTGCTACAAATTTCAAGACCATCCTGAGCTACTAAATAAGCTCAAGGCTTTGAAATAAAATCTATAGTTTGAACATAAATAAAAAAATAAATAAAAATAGGAATTAGATCTCCTTGGTCCCTTATGTATGACAGACCTTTAATGGCCTTAGTGCATGAAGCTTCGGCAACTTATGTTTTGCTAGGAAATCATATCTCCTTAGAGCTCTAAATGTAATATTCTCTCACATTTATTGAAATCTGCTTGTGGCTATTTCATCTTTCTCTCTTTTTTTTTTTCCTTCTTTTTGAGACAGGGTCTCGCTATACAGTTCAGACTGACCTTGAGTTCACTTTTGTAGCCCAGGCTGGTCTCGAAATTGTGCCGATCCTCCTGCCTCAGCCTCCCAAGTGCTGGGATTACAGGCATGCGCCACCACGCTGAGCTTATTTCATCTTTCTCTTTCCATTTTTTGTTTCTTTTTTTTTTTTTTTTTTTTATGGCTGGCTCAGCCCGCCCCAAGGGCAGGGCTGGCACAGCATGTGGTGCCGAGGATTGAACCGCAGTCCCTGAAGCTGCCCAAGCTTTCCCAAGCAGGCGCTTTACACCACTATGCCATCCTGCCAGGCCCTTTTTTTGCTTGATTACCTGAACTTACGGCATATTTCTCAGCAACACTTGGCAAAATGCTACCTTTTCACTTTCTTTCCCACTACCCATTGTTGTTTTCTAGATTCACTGGGCTACTTTCCTAAGGAGTCCAGAGGTGCTCAAGCCTGATTAGGGAGAAGACAAGGAAGAGGGTCCTCTGAGAGAAGAGCTGTGTGGAGGCGCGCTGCCACAGGCACTCCACCCTCTTAAATGGCTGGCCATAAGAAGGGACAGCACATGAACTTCATCGGAGGACAGCCACGTGGAACATCACCCAAGCCTCTCTCTCCATCCCGAGCTCCAGCATATCTCTGACAGGACTGCGGATTAGTTGCACACTTTCCCAGGAGGCTCTTTTCTGCAGGAGACTCAGCCCTGGGGTGGTTATATTAATCTCTATGTCACAATGCAATTGTGAATTCATAGCTTTCCCCTCCTATTAGTCATGTTACACCTTGGGAAGCAGAAATCAGAGCTAGTGAACCATCTAGAAACAGACCATGGGAGTGAAATTTTGTGTAAGGGACATGGCCAGACCTGCTAGGCGGACTAGGGGTGGTGGGTGGCTATCTTCCTCAGCTTCATGGGTCTTGGGAAAAGAGGGGATGTTAAAATGGTCAGCACTTTTGTACAAGTCCACAGAAGGAAATAGCAGTCTTAATTCATCTGTACATTTCCCATTTAATTCTGATGACAGACCAAAGGCCATCTAATTTTAATTGTTATTGACGACACTGAAGAAATAATTCAATGGAAGAAGTTAAAGAAGCAAAAGAAAAAAGAGGTGAGTAGATGCTCACATAGGTAAGAGAAATCCAGACCACCGATATCTTTGTGGGAAGGATGTGGGATTCTGCCTTTGTGGACCCACAGTCTAAAATAACAAGCCATTAACTCAATATTGGCTCATCCTCACACAGACCCCCCATCCTTTTCTCAGCCTGGGCTGTCTGGACCTGTGCCCAATTGTGACATAGAGGGTTTCTTTAAAGAAAGAAGCCCATCAAAAAGTGCCTGGGTTACAAGCAAGAATGTGAAGTCTCAGAGTGATTTGTTCCCAGCCCAGGAGGGAGCTGTAGGCCTGGTGAAGGGCTGAACACCTTACTCAGTATCACGATACTTGGTTGGGACAAAGAGCAATCAGCCAGTGTGAACAGAGGAAAGCTAGGCAAAAGCACTGGGAAGCCAGGCCTCCCAAACTCAATCAGCCCTGAGGAAGTAGAACGTGAGGGATAAAGCCATGTCCCCTCCCTAACGCCCCCTTCTGCCTACTCATTGCTTCTTCCTTATTCGAAAGGGCTCTGTGACTGGAGCGGGGCGATACATGCAGGGCTGTAGGGAAGAGTCCCCGTCAGGTCCCTAGTGCCATAGTGTCCTGCTAACTCCTATTGGTTCTCTGAGGAAGGGCTGGCAGGGAGAGAACCTAGGCCCCACCCAGGAATGTCTTAGAAGTTGGTGGGAGGAAGTTAGTTCCCTGGTGGTCTCTCTTATCTATGTCTAGAAGGAATTAGAGAAAGTGAGAGCAGCCGTCCTGATCCAGGCCTGGTGGAGAGGCAACCTGGTCCGCCGCACACTGCTGCACGCAGCCCTCCGGGCCTGGATTATTCAGTGCTGGTGGCGACAGACCTTAATGAAGCTACTGGAGAAGAGGCGACGGGCGGCACTGATGGACTATGCAATCAGAGAAAGCGCGGTGGTCAAGCTCCAGTCTCTGGTTCGGATGTGGCGCGTCCACTGGCGATATAGCCAGGTGCTTAATGCCATCTATGTCATCCAGTGCCACTGGCAATGCCACAACTGCCAGACCTGCGCCTTCCTCCGGGGCCACTGTGTGGTCACTGCCACCCACCTGCAGTTCCACATTGAGATTGTCAACTGAGAAAAGGCCTCAGTAAAGGTCCGACATGGTCTGTTTGTCTGAGTCACCAGATAGTTGTAACCTTGAGATTTGGGCCTTGCTGCCTCCTATTCTCTCTTAGAAAGAGTTTCAGCGAGGTATCCCCATGTCTGTGAAGCCTATACCCATCAGACAATGGTCAAATGTCACTTATTCAGTTGTCAAAACAGAAACTGAGGCCATGCATGACAGAGTCAGAAGTCTCAGTTCCTACCCCAAGCCCATTTTTCCTCATCCAGGGGGTCAGAGCAACAACTACATTTTCCCAAAAATGCTGGGCACCTCTGCACTTATTTGTGGCCATGAGGCTCTGCTCTGTCAGCCTGGGACCAGGGTTGGCTGGGGGCTGCTGTTCCTCAGTCTCCTCTTTGGCTAGCACCTGGAGAGCATGCCAATGTCCGACTGACTCTCCTGGGAGCAGTGCAGTGTGGCCCATGCGGAGGACGGGCCTCAGTGCGGGCGATGCCAGGGCTGGATGTGCTAATGGATGGTGATGGCCAAGGTTCCAGCTCCCCAGTTCCTTCGCCACAGACCCCTCCCCGGAACTTCTCTCCCCCAAGGCTGTGTAACAAGGTTCCCTCTGATAGTCCCCCTACCCCTACTCTGTTCTCACTTCTGGTGATTTTATCCCCAGCTAGGATGACCCCAGCAGTCTGTGATTCTTCCCTCAAACCTTTTCTGCTTTGCTCCTCAACTGCTCTCACTCAGGGTCACAACAAAGCAACACTGTCCAACAGGACACTGGGAGTGAGAAGGCTCTTAAAAGGAGCTCTCCACTGTGGGGGCATCCAGCCATGCACAATGGTGAAACACCTAAAATACAGCCAAGGAACTAAATTTTATTTAAATTTAAATCACCACATCTGCCTGCCTCGTGGACACTTCCCTGGACAGTGAGTCTCTAGCCCTCAGGGTCACTAGTCATCCTCCTATTTCGCCCTAAGTGCTTTTCCTTCTCTGCTTTCTCTGCTTATTTCCTTCTTTCCTCCAGTTCATCTTTTCAATAACCTCAGTAGATTATTTCTTCACATGCGATGTAGTAGCCGGGCGTGGTGGCTCACGTCTATAACCCCAGCACTTGGGTGGCTGAGGCAGGAGGATCAGTGAGAGTTCGAGACCAGCCTGGGCTACAAAAGTGAGCTCAAGGCCAGCCTGCACTGCATAGGGAGACCCTGTCTCAAAAAGACAAAAAAGATTCCTTGAATTTCCAAATATCTGTGTAAAAATTGTGTAACTACTGATGGCACATTCTATGAAGAGTTATTAGAATATCAATGATTGTCAGAAAATATCAATTCCAAGCTAAATCAAAGATGTTTGATATTCAGAAAGCCAGTGATGATAAGCTCAGTTACCTACATTATAGAGTAATAGTACCATGAAGCTTTTCTGCTGGAACGTTGAGAATGTAAGTTAACAGACCAAAAATTGGAGAGAAAGAAGGGCTATGAGGATAGCCAATATTTTGGCCCTAGCTCTTCAAGGTCAGTAAGGACTCAGGACAGAAGAGAACCTGTGCTGTAATATCCTATAACTCAGAAGTGTCTCAAATTTTCTGGTCAAGGAGATTATAGGACCTCAGAGAAAAGGGATAAATGAACTATAGTTTGTCTAAGGAGAGTCGTCCACAGAAAAACATTCTCTCAGGCTTTCACAGAAAGCAAACTGGCCAAGCAATGGCCGTGACTCGACCAGAAGGCTGACACTGACAACAGTTCTACAAAGCACTAATATGGTTCCAAAGTTAATCCTGAGGGGATTTGACCTTGGAAGATACAAAAGATGAATGTTTTATTATATAGGTCTTGCTTTGACTTGCCCTTGATCACCCAGCAAAAAAAGCTTAATTACAAGGCAAGACATGCAGAGCTAGATTGGTGAGATGAGCTGCAGGAGGCCTGGATCAATAGCCTCCAACATTGCAAGTTTCACTGGTGGCCCACTGCAATTGTAGAATATTGGACTGTACATGCATCTGCTTCCTCTTAGTTCAAGGAGAAAAATTCTTTGTCTTTTTTTTTTTTTTTTTTTTTTTCTTTCCTTAGCAACATCAAGAGGAAGACAGGTCATGCCCACACACTGTGCTCTGTGTAACAATGGTGAGGAAAGTGTGCAGTGTGTCAACTGTTAAAAAAAAATTAATGTTTATGGAAAATGTTGATGTTTAATTATTTGATCAATTTTATACACCAATATCTATTAATCTAAACTGATCCGCTGATGAAAGTATGTAATGTAACCACTGTTAAATGTTTAAAAATAAAATTTAAAAAAATTAAAAAAAATCTATTTATCTCAAAAAAAAAAAAAAAAAAAGACAAAAAAGAATAAAAACTGTGATATAGTCTTCCAATCTATTGGCCCTACCAATTTCTTACAAGTCATCCCCACAGATAGGTCCTCATATTTTTCTTAATCCAGTTCAGATTTTGTGATTAAATATTATAATCTTGGGCCCGGCAGGATGGCTCAGTGGTCTAAAGCACCTGCTTAGGAAAGCTTGGGCGGCTGCAGGGACCGCGGTTCAATCCCCGGCACCACATGCTGCGCCAGCCCGGCCCTGAAGGCAGGCTGAGCCGGCCATAAAAAAAAAATAAATTAAAAAAAAAAAAAGCCGGGCGTGGTGGCGCACGCCTGTAATCCCAGCACTTGGGAGGCTGAGGCAGGAGGATCGGTGTGAGTTCGAGACCAGCCTGGGTTACAAAAGTGAGCTCAAGGCCAGCCTGAACTGCATAGTGAGACCCTGTCTCAAAAAGACAAAAAAAAAAAAAATTATAATCTTGAAGGTGTGGCATGGTGTCACATGCCTATAATGCCAGCACTCAGGAGTCTGAGACAGGACTTCCACAAGTTCAAGGCCAGCTTGGACTACATAATGAGATCTTATCTCAAAATAATAATAATAATAATAATAATAATAATAATAATAATAGGGCTGGGGGATAGCTCAGTAGAATAAGTGCTTGCCTGGCAAGTGCAAGGGCCTGAGTTCAATCCCCAGTTCTGCAAATAAATTTAAAAATAATAATAATAATAATAATAATAATAATCTCTCCCTTTTCCCTTTTCCCCTTTCCCCCTTTCTCTCTCTGAACTCAGCTGCCCTGCTTTGCCCTCTAGAACCATACAGTTTATTTTCAACAAAGTCTCAATCTGCATTCATGATTATGTATCTCAACTGGACAAATTTCATAACAAAGTTCTCTTGTAAACTTGCAATCCCATTTTATGGGCTGATTAATAACATCTCCTCTTGAAATGTCCAATTTCACTTGAACTAATTTTATGATGCAACCACTAACTCATCTGAAGAAAAGGGAATGCTCTGGACCCCCTCCTCTTACAGCATCCTTCTCCATCCCAGGTTGCAACTGGACCACACGTGCTGCCTTCCACAGCAGTAAATGAAAGACCTGTATCCCACCAAAACCAGCCTCTTGGGCCAGCAATACAGCTCAGTGGCATAAACACTGGCAGGGTTTGGGGGAAAAGGAGCCCTTCTCCACTGTTGGTGGGAGGGTCAACTAATACAATCACTACGGATATCAGTTTGGAGACTCTTCCCCAGCTATTCCCCTTCTGGGTACCTTCCCAGAAAAATTAAAAACATTATACCACAGTGATATATGTACACCCCTTTTTATAGCAGCACAATTTGTAATAACTAGAGCATGGAAACAACCCAAATACTCATTAATGGAGACATGGATAAAAGAAGATGCAGGCCGGGCGTGGTGGCGCACGCCTGTAATCCCAGCCCTCGGGAGGCTGAGGCAGGAGGATCGATGTGAGTTCAAGACCAGCCTGGGCTACAAAAGTGAGCTCAAGGCCAGCCTGAACTGCATGTGAGACCCTGTCTCAAAAAGACCAAAAAAAAAAAAAAAAAAAAAAAAAAGAAGATGCAGTCTTTTAGTCTTTTTATACAATGCATTACTACTCAGCCATAATGGAGGCACACTGGAGACATTTACAGATAAAAGGAGCAACTAGAGACAATACTCATAGATTAAATAAACCAGATACACATGTACAAACATTGTATCATCTCCCTAGTGCAAGAAGCTGAAAAAGTAAATAAAATCCAAAATGTATAGTAGGTATTGTAAAATAGGAAGAAACTGTTTTTTTGTTGTTTGTTTGTTTGTTTTGTTTTGTTTTGGGGGGGACCAGGGTTTGAACTCACGACCTTGCACTTGCCCAGCAGGCACTTGTGCCTCGGAGCTATCTCCCCAGCCCTGGAAGAAACTGTTGAAAAGGAAATGGAAACTGGGATGAAGGAAAGGAGGGGAAAAAAGGAAGGGAAAAGCAAAAAGAAAAATCTAAGCCGGGCATGGTGGCACACACCTGTAAATCTCAGCACTTAGGAAGCTGAGGCAGGAGGATTGGTGTGAGTTCAAGACCAGCCTGGGCTACAAAAGTGAGTTCAGTGCCAGCCTGAACTGTATAATGAGACCTGTCTCAAAAAGACAAAAAAAAAATCTATTGATATCTTTATTTTATAGATATTTTATATATTTTATCAATGAAATGTCTATTTTTCATTTAAAAATGTTTCTTGCTGATTTTGTTTGGAAAATCAAATGCTTTTACCTTGTACTCTGAGCAACTAATTTAAACATAATAACACCCAATGTGTTAACCATTGCTTCCCTCCTGTTATGTTTTGAAATTCTGTGGGGGGGGGTTCTCTTTCAAATAAAAAAAAATTGGGGGCCAGTGAGATAATTCAGCAGTCTAAAGCACCTGCTTAGGAAAGCTTAGGCAACCTCAGGGACTGCTGTTTGATCCCCAGCACCACATGCTGCGCCAGTCCCGCTCCCAGGGCAAGCTGAGCCAGCCATAATATTTTTTTTTAATTCAAATAAAAAATTTAAACATCAAATACTAACAAATGCTGGTGAGAATGGAGAGGGAACACTTTTACACTATAGAAAACAGCACAGAGATTTTGTAAAAAAACTAAAACTAAAAAGTCCACTTAACCCAGCTGGGCTCCTTCTACGTAGCTTCCCGAAAGAGTTAAAGACAATACCTCTATATGGTTTCTGTCTAGATGTTTCCCAAAGCCTCAAGCACTCTCAGGTCAGGTGTTTGGGAGGTGACCGGGTCGTGGACGAGTGACACCGGATCAGTCCCTTTGCGAGGGTGAATATGATGCTGGGAAGTGAAGCCTGGTGGGAAGAGGTGGGCAACTGTGGGCATGGCTTGCAGGGTATAACAAATACGCCTTCCTGCCTTGATGCTCCTTGGTCTCCTGCCCACCACGTCACGAGTTTGTTGTCCTTTGTCATGCCCTCTGCCCTGCCATGGAGCCAGCAAACTATGGTCTGAAACTTCTACAAACACTGAGCCAGAATAAACCTTTCCACTTTTAACTTACAGGTTTCTGCTTTTTTTTTTTCCAACAATGAGAAAAGTAACTATGACACCTATGTTTATAGCAGCACAATTCATAATAACTAAATACTGGAAGCAGGGGCCTGGTGGGATGGTTTAGTGGTCTAAAGTGCCTGCTTGGGAAAGCTTGGACGGCTTCAGGGACCGCAGTTCAATCCCCGGCACCACATGCTGCGCCAGCCCTGCCCTCGGGGCGGGCTGAGCCGGCCATAAAAATGAGTGAATAAACAAATAAAGGTTCTGAAACAAGAAAAAAATAAATAAATAAAATTAAAAATAAATAAATAAATACTGGAAGCAGCTTATTTATCCATCAATAGATGAAATGAATGAATAAAAAAATCATATTACACAGAATGGAGTGCTACTTTGACATAAAGATAAACAAGTCCTTTGTGTCATATGAATGCATCTTGAGTCTGTAGTGTTAAGTTTAATACATCAGACACACAAGCTTAAATATCACGTGATTTCTCTTGTATGAGAAACCCAAAATATAAATAAAGAGTTAGATAAAAGGAAAGGGGATATAGGAAAGAATTAAGAAGTGTTATGGAGGTCCGGGGAGGCAGCTGAGCCTCACAAGCATCTGTCTGGCAAGCTCAAGGTCCTGAGTTCAACTTACAACAGAGAGACAGAGACAGAGACAGAGAGAGACACAGAGAGAGATAGAGGCAGAGACACAGAAAGAGAGAGAGAGAACCAGTGAGCCTCAGGAGGCCAGAGGTCTTCACCCCAGGATGACCTTTGTTGCAGTGAAGCACTCCAGCAATCAAAGCCAGAACACTCTAGGCTCCCATAAGGGTTTGATCTCCAGTTTTCAACAACAATCACAAAGAAACAAAACCATAAGGCAAACTAGGAAACAGTTAAATATGGTCCAAGGGAAGAAAATCAACAAACAAACATGATATAAAATATAAAGGGAAAGAGAAAAAGAACTCAGCACTATTCAGCGAGTCAACAAATGCACCGTGGACGTCCAGAAGAGAGAGAGCAAGGTGCAGACAGGCTATTTTAGGGATCTACTAAGCACAAAATAAGACAGTCGTGCAGGAAGGAAGCAATGGGCAAAAGCATATAGAAAGCAAGTGAGCTGGGTGTGGTGGCGCATGCCTGTAATCCCAGCACTTGGGAGGCTGAGGCAGGAGGATCAGTGTGAGTTCGAGACCAGCCTGGGGTACAAAAGTGAGCTCAAGGCCAGCCTGAACTACATAATGAGACCCTGTCTCAAAAAGACAAAAAAAAAAAATCAAGTGGCAAAACTATAAGCCTTTCCTTTCTTACAGTAATTATCTTAAATAGAGATATTTGTTTTTCTGTGTCTGGCTTATTTCACTTAATATAATGTCCTCCAGACCATCCACTTTGCTACAAATGACTGGATTTAAGTATTCTTTATGGATGAATTTATATATATATATATATATATATATATATATATATAAATTTTGTATTAATTCTTTTGTTACATTTTAGATCTACTAATCATCCAAATATATATATATATATATATATATATATTTATTTATTCATTCATTTATTTATTTATTTATATTTATATATTTATATATTTATATATAAATATTATATATATGAGCTTATCCAATATTCTGTTTAATGAGTACCTAGGTCGTTAGTTATATAAATATCAGGCTGGCCAAATAGCTTAGCAGAGTAAAGCACCTACAAGCAGACACAGGGGTGGGGGTTCAATCCCCAGGGCTGCCATGCTGGCCCCACCCCCAGGGTGTGCTGAGACAGCAATTAAGACTGGGTGTGGTGGCACACGCCTGTAATCCCAGCTCTTGGGAGGCTGTAAGCAAGTGGATCATTATGAGTCCGATCTAGTAGTGAGACTCTGAACACCCTATAGACCCTTCCCTAAAATACAAAAAAAAAAAAAAATATATATATATATATATATATATATACATATATATATCACTAAATTCTATTAAATAGGTAAAATTAATACATATTAATCTAAAATGTTTAGATGTAAGAATATATAAGTGATAAAATGCTTCAATCAAGAAACAGATTAGCCGGGCATGGTGGTTCACACCTGTAATCCCAGCACTTGGGAGGCTGAGGCAGGAGGATTGGTGCGAGTTCGAGACCAGCCTGGGCTACAAAAGTGAGTGCAGGACCAGCCTCAACTGCATAGTGAGACCCTGTCTCAAAAAGACAAAAAAAAAAAAAAAAGAAACAGATTAACAGAATGGATCTTGGAAGAAAATGAAAGTAAAACTTTTATAAATAAGGAAAGGAAGAGGGATGGAAGGGAAGAGAGAGGATTGGGGAAAAAGAAAAACCAAGATGCGCCTTGTACAGACGCAAATGCCCTCTGATGATTGTGATCATTAGTAGATCTAAAATGTAACAAAAGAGAGGCTGGGGAGATAGCTCTGTGGCACAAGTGCCTGCCTGGCAAGTGCAAGGTCATGAGTATGAACCCCAGTCCCACCAGAAAAAAAAAAAAGTAACAAAAGAATTAATCAAAAATTTTTCCTTGATAAGGAGGAAAGGAAAAGATTACGTGAAGTCCTGAAGGCCACTCCAAGAATTTTCCCTTTATCTTGAGTATGAATAGGAACCACAGGAGAGTTCTGAATGAAAGTATCTGTCTTATACTTTCGGTGGACCACTCTGGCTGCTCCAGCAAGGGCAGACTGCGGACAGACAGCCTTGGAAACAGAAACTGCTTAAAAGCTTGTAATAATCCAGCCAAGAGATAATAATAGCCTACAGCAGGCCAGTCATAGGCTAGGTAGTATCTTGGTACAGGAAGGGGTCAAGTCTTAGATATATGTTTACTGATTCCCATGGACACTGGCCTGAATAATACATATTAAATGTTTATTACAAGATCTAAAAACAAAACAAAACAAAACAAAACAAAACAAAAAAAACAAAGCAGATCTCAAAAATGCCCAAGCTATATGCTCTCCACAAGATATTCACTTTAGCCGGGCATGGTGGCTCACGCCTGTAATCCCAGCACTCAGGAGGCTGAGGCAGGAGGATTGGTGCAAGTTTGAGACCAGCCTGGGCTACAAAAGTGAGCTCAAGGCCAGCCTCAACTGCATAGTGAGACCCTGTCTCAAAAAGACAAAAAAAAAAAAAAAAAAAGATATTCACTTTAGATCAAAAGACACAAGTGGACAGAGCAAGGATGTAAATAGATACTCTATAAATAGCCCAAGGAGCACATTGCGGCTACATTAATGTCAGACAATATAGATTTTAATCAGCAAACTTTATGATGCAAGCCAGGACATTATACAAAAGTTTCAATGCAGTAAGAAGATGTAATAGCTATAAATAATTATCATAAAAATAATGTGCCATCAAAACATATAAAGCAGGAATTCCCTGATGGCACAGCAGTGAGTGGCAACAACTTGGCTTCTCCATGAGACAGTGTCCCAAGTCTGGAAAACGGTAGCTTGGAGAGGAACCAAAGTGGTGGAAGTCGCCCCGGAACCCCAAGGGAACTGGCAGAGGGAAGAAAACAGGCTTAAGTGGTACAGAAGAGATAGGTCACCCTGTAGAAGAGATCGTGCAACACTGCACCAGCCACCAGCTGAGAGGCACGGTGAAACGGCCACTTGTGGTTCACAGAGAAGCAGGGGAACGCACAGATGTCCTGGCAGTTGTCACCAGCAGGAAAGGCAGGACCCAGCTTCAAGCAGCCTTCCACAGTCAACAGTGGGTGAGTGACCCATACGCAAGAACCCACAACCACAACCTCAGAACGAGCGTTACTGGGAGCACCATGGATGAGTGTTTGAACCTGGGACCCAGAGTAGCCCATTGGCTGCTTCAAACGTCACGTTCCCAGAGTGGATAAGGGAAACACGTCGCGGGAGACCACTAGCACTTGGAGGGCACCTGTGGGGAGGCCGGCTGAGAGGCAGGAGCTGGCGAACACCGCCCAGGCTCCCGCGGGCAGAGGCCAGGTTCAGCTGTGGGGACAGGACTGCAAGCTCACATGGGTACCCTGTGCTTGCTCTCAGTATACCTGGCTCTGTTCTGGGAACAGACGCCACCTTAGACGTCCAGCACAGTCAGAGCACGTCCAAGGTTAAGCTCTGAGGAAATGAGCCGTGTGTCCAAAATAGGAGAAATTTTTCTTGTATTATTTTTTATTGGGTTGTATTATTTTTTAATTTTTATTTTACTTTTTTATTCTTTGCCATTTTCCTCCTTCTGTACATTTTCCCCACACATATACTCCATTATTTTACACTTTTCCTTTTATGAGCATGTTTATGCACATGTGCTGCTTTTCCTTGCCTTTTTTTTTTTCTTAATAGAGTTTATGGAAGGATACATAATTCTCCCTTGTTCCTTTATATCCTTCCTATCTCTCTCCTCTCTCTCTCCTCTCTCTCCTCTATCTCTCCTCTCTCTCTCTCTCTCTCTCTCTCTCTCTCTCTCTCTCTCTCTCTCTCTCTCTCTCTCTCTCTCTCTCTCCTCTCTTGTATTTGGCATAGGGTCTCACTACACAGCTTGGACTCATAGTGATCTTCGTGTTTTCAGCCTCCCCAGTGCTGGGATTTACAGGCATGTGCCACCATGCCTAGGCTCAGTGACCTGCTCAGCAGAACCCAAGAGTGGGGCTAGTGTGGCATGTGATGCTGGGGATCAGACTCTGGTCCCTGCACTTGCCTAAGCAGATGCTTAGTCCGTTGAGCTGTCTCACTGGCCTTTCCTGTGTCTTAATCATTCTCCATTTATCTTTCCTTTCCTTTCCTTTTTATTTGTCTTCCTTTAAATTTTCTTGAATATTTGTATCAATCACAGAGTCTTTTCCCATCCCCATTTTCGCCACCAATTTTGTACCAATTTACTGTGTTATCCCCTTCTAAATATACAATATACACTTACCATCAGTAGGACCTTTTGCCCACCTCTGATCTCTTCCTTCCCATGCCACAGAGCATAGAACTTTACTAAAAAAAAAAAAAAAAATTGTTCTCCTTCCCACCCCTCGCCTTAGCTGCTCTCCAAGCCCCCTGTTGAATGCTACTTGGCACCATCAGAGGAGGCACAGATATCACTTTTAGTGAACAGTGACTGTGGATCAAGACTTGGGTTGTTAAGATACTGCTATGGTTTGTGTCTAAGTGTCCCCCCAAAGCCTAATGCAGTCATGGGTCAGCTTCTGGAATTCATGATTGATTATTGTGGAAATGGGTGCTGCCCCTCCCCTGGAGCAGTTGATTTGGATTTCAGTGTAAGGCAGGAAGAGAAGTGAGCTGCTTGAGCTGCTGCTAGCTCTCCCAGGGCTCTTGCTCTATGCCCGCTGCCATGGAAGGTTGCCCTCTGCCATGTGCCAGTCTGCTTTGGAGCCAACTGAATATGGACTGAAACCTCCAGTAACTGCGAGCTAAATAAACCTTTCCTTCCCTCATTTTGAGTGTCAGGTGTTTGTCTCAGCAACAAGAGAAGAGTAACTAAGACAGATGCTTACACTATAACCCTGAATTTCTTCTCTAGGCTGAAAAGAGACTTCGAATGGGGTCTCACGATATGTTATTTCTCAACTATCCCAGACAGATACCACTGCTCTATATTAGCCTATTACTGCTATAGTTAATTTTTTTTTTTAATGGCCAGCTCAGCCTGTCCTGGGGGGTGGGGCTGGCACTGCATGTGGTGCTGGGAATTGAATCGTGCTCCCCTGTGGTTGCCTAAGCTTGCCTAAGCTTGCCTAAGCAGGCACTTTAGACGCTGAGCCATCTCACTGACCCACTATAGCTGATTTGATTGCATAGAAATAATCCTGATTTAATGAACAATTTCATACCAGTGAACCTGTCTGCTGAATCTACAAGCACACCAGGAATAGGGACAGCCAGAGCTCCTTACCAAAATATCAGACTGAGTGAAATAAAACATGAGCCGAACAAAATGTTTCCTGCTTAAAGAAGAAAAAGCCACCTGGAAGAAAGAAGTCCCGAGTCTGAGTTAACCAGCATCGCAGTGGCGGGAGCACAAGAGCTGTTGGGGTGTGAGCACTTGGGCTCCCTGGCCAAGAGGCTACTTGGGAACCGTGCATGCACTGTGTCACTGGGACAGTTATATTGCATCTTACAGGTTTAAGGTTTTGTGTTTCTTGATCTATTTAATACTGTGAGATTATGTTATGTTCTCTAATGGCTTCATGTGTTTATTAGCATATTTATTCATTCTTTTTCTAAGCATGTGGCCTCCTCCTTGCAATTTTTTTTACACTGGATTAAGGACAATTTATCATTTTTATGTACAGAAAACTCAAGAGTACACTTAGCCCAGTTTAGTGGCAAGTTCTTCTTTCGCCTTTGTTTTCTCCAGCGTGGCAATACAAGCTAAAGACTTTGGACCTGGATGTTGCCTCCCCACTGACAGTGGATCTCAACATATCTGTCATTGTAGTTGGTCTCAGTGGCCTCCACCAGCTTAGCCAGTGTGCCTTTGTCTTCCAAGTTGACTTGTATGAAGGCAATAGTAGTAGTACAGGTTGTCCTGTGGACCAGATGCCCCAGCCTGGCCTTCCCCTTGCTGATGCAGTAAGGGCCCCCCATCTTGTGATGCAGGGCAGGCAGGAACACCACCAGCTTGATGGGGTCCACCTTGTGCACAGTCACCACCTTCTTGGCCTCCTGCTTCTTCACGACAGCACGGGGCAGGGCCACCTTCTTGCCCTTGGCCTTCTTCTCTTTTGGGACATTGTCCGACTGACAGAAAGAGCCCAAGTTTTTTAATTGTTCATGTATGTCAGGCATGGTGTCACACCCCTGTAATCCCACCATGTGAGAGGCTGAGGCAGGAGGATCACACGGTTGAGGCCAGCCTGGACCATAGTGAGTTTAAAGTCAGCCTGAACTTCGTAACAGGACTTAGCCTCAAAACAAAATGAAACAAAAGAACTCTAAATAAATAAATACCCTATATGTATCTCCTTCACAATCATTCTTGTCTTCTCTAGTATTATTCCTCCTTCTTCCCCATCCTAAGCCTTTCGTTCTCCAACAGTTTACCTGGCTTATTATCCTCCCTACCAGCAAGTCTTGCTCAGTCACAAACTAAACCGCCTTCCTCCCATACCTTACCCTTTGCTCCTACAAAATATCCCCTGACAATCCTCAGTACTAACCTTTCAACTCAACTTACAGCTACTCCAATAATATCAGCCCCCGCATCAAACTTTTCTTACCATCTACCACTGTTCTGCCCTTAAATCCCCCTTAGCATCTAACACTCCTAGCCTCCTCATCCAACCACCTTCCGTTCTTGCCACCTCTCTTCACCTCTCCCACTGGAGAGCAACCACCAATAATAAACTGTCACAGTGAGCTTAGAGCACAGACCACACAAGGGACAGCAAGGGCCATCAGACAGAAGTGCTATAAGACCAAATCTGTGAAGCTGTTACAACCAGGAGTAATTCTTTGAGCAAAACATAAGGACAGAGTCAAAAGCACTTACTGTAAATCACAGAGAACTAAATACTAGCCCTGGAGGCACAAAGTTGAAAATTATTCAGGGGGAGATAATATCCTACTAAAAAATCTCCATATAAGTCATAAACTCTCCTCATTTCTTTTAGTCCCCAGTATGCAGTAACCCCCTAAAAGAGGAGGAAAGAAGAGAGGGCCAAGCATAATGAAAACACTGTATGAAAAAATAAACTACCACAGATACTTATAAGCAAATGGGAAAGGGAATAGAAGATCTCTGAATTCCCCTACCCAGCTTCCCAAGGCAGAGCAAGGACTCACAAAGGGAGACGAAAACACATAGCAGAAAGAAAAAAGAAAATGAAAAGTTCACAGAAGGAATGAAGAAAATAGATGAATTCAAAGAGTAAATGAACCAAAACTTTTCAGCAATTACTCTTAATATGCCCACAGTGAATTGGGGGGGGGGGGATAAGTGAAAAACTGGATGAGCTAATCAAAAGTGTTCAAAATTGGAATGATAGATGCAGCAAAGACATGGAATCCTCAAAAATACCTCAGACAGAAATACCAGAAATAAAAATTGTACAGAATGTGTACACTGCAGAAATAACCAATGTGAAGACAGAGTATCTGATACTGAGGACAAAAAAAGTGATAAAGAGAAAGATGATGATAAAGATATCAAAGAAGCCAAAAATGTTGTAGGTCTGCTGAGTTAGACAGCAATATTATTGGCAGTCAGACAGGGCTAGGTCCTCAAGAAAGCAGCACAAAAGACAAGATACCTTGCAACTGAAAGAGACAGACAGACAGACAGACAGACAGACAGACAGGGAGAGGGAGAGAGACCCCTGCTGTCGGCCAGACCTAAAGACTGAAGATCAAACAAATGCTGACCTCCCTAAAGATAAGCATTCAGAATTAATCATCACCTGAGAAAGCCAGGCAGAATCACTAATCCAACCTCTACTGGCTACCAGATAAACTCCTGTTTTATATTCATGCCCACTTGCTATGTGACTCGCTTCCACATTTGGTCCTGGATTTAATCAGTTTTACTTAAGCAATCGTGCTTGTAACCTTATTGAATGACCATGGCTTTGTCCTACCCCATGCAAGTTCCCCTGTTTTACACCTTAGTCCCAACTCACCACATCATTTTGCTCTATAAAAATACCTAAAAATGGCAGATTCCGGGGACAACTCCTTCCAGTCCCCCTTGGGTCTCTTTCTTGGACAGAAGTTCTTTTTCCTCCCATAAATATATTCTACTCTTAACCTCTACTTGTTCCTAAAATTCATTCTTCAGTTTTAGAGAAAACTGGGGCTGGGGAAGATAGCTCCATGGCACAAGTGTCTACCTGGCAAGTACAAGGTTTTAAGTTCAAAGGCCAGTCCCGTGGAGAAAAAAAAAAAAAAAAGGAAAGTCAGTTTTAGAGAAAATGAAGTCATCCCAAGTACCTTTCAGGTTGGAAGTTTCATTCTCCTATATCAAAAAGAAAATAAGAGGAGACTAATCAGAGTTGGAGAAAACTAGAAGATACCAAAGATGAACTCATTAACATACTTACAGAAGTTACAGGAGAAAGTTGCCCAAATATAAGAAAAACATTCAAAACACAAGTTAGCAGTGCTTATAGAATACCAAATAATTACAAAGGGAACAAAAGCTCAGCAAACTATATTCTTATTCACCTACCAGATATCCAGAAGGAAAAAAAAAAAGAAAAATGGAATTTTAAGAGCAGCCGGAGCGGGAGGGGAAAATCACAGACAAAGGTGAACCAATAAGAATCAGGACAGACTTCACAGTGTAAAATAGGGCAAACATCTGGCTGTGAAGGCCAGAAGAGCTTCAAGTATTTCAAACACAGAGAGCAAACAACTTTCAACCCAGCTTAACTTTTCCAGTAAAGCTATACTTCAAAATAGATGGAGAAATAAAAGATGTTTATGAAAAACACCAGCTCAGAAGATAGATGAGTGTTAAACCAGCTCTAGGAAAAACACATAAGAATATTCTCAACAGAAACAACTCATCTAACCCTGGTAAAATCTAACACAGAGGATGCTAGTGAGAACAATGGATAAATAGTATGCATGCACACACACACGCACACACACACACACACACACACACACACACACACACACACACACAACTCTGGAAAAAATGGGGTGAGGACACACCACCAGATAAAGAAAGCAATAATAGTAAATACACAACACACCTCTGGAATCTCTCGATCTTAAGGAGCTCAACTCTCTAATTAAAAGACACAGACTTGGGGTTGGGGAGATAGCTCCAAGGCACAAGCGCCTGCTGGGCAAGCGCAAGGTTGTGAGTTTGAACCTCGGTCCTGCAAAAAATAAATAAATAAAATAAAATAAAATAAATGACACAGACTGGCAGACTGGGTCAAAAACAGAGCCCAACCACCTGTGGCATTCAAGAAACTCATGCAATCCAAAAGGATATTCATAGACTAAAATTAAAGGACGGAAAACAACATTTCATGTACCAGGACTACAAAAGCAAGCATGGATAGCATTTCTAATAGCAGATATAATAGACTGCAAGTTAAACTTGATTAGAAGAGGCAAAGGTATTATGGTTTGTGTCTAGTTGTCTCCCCAAAGCCTCATGCAGTCAAGGGGTGAGGACTTGGAGAGTCTGAGATGAACTCATGGATCCACAGGGATTGTGGGTCTTAGTACTGCTGGGATTATGGGTATGAGTGTTACACCCAGCCTGGGGTGGATGGCCTGAATGTAACATAAGAGAGCCAGAGAGACAGAAGACTTCCTCTCTGTTGCCACTGTTGCTGCTGCTCTGCCTTTTGCCCTCCTTGCCACTGTCATGCAAGGCTGCCCTCTGCCCATGTGCCACTCTGCCTTGGAGCCAGCCAAGCATGGACTGAAACCTCCAGTAACTGTGAGCTAAATAAACCTTTCCTTCCTTCATTTTTTTTTTTTTTTGTCATTTTGAGACAGGGTCTCACTATGCAGTTGAGGCTGGTCCTGAGCTCACTTTTGTAGCCCAGGCTGGTCTCGAACTCACACCAATCCTCCTGCCTCAGCCTCCCGAGTGCTGAGATTACAGGTGTGCACCACCACGCCTGGCTCTTCCTTCATTTTGAGTGTTGGGTATTTATCCCAGCAACAAGAGGACAGATGAGTAACTGAGACAGAAGGTTACCACATACTAGTTAAGAAAACAATCCAACAGGAATAGGTAATTTTTATGAACATATATGCACCAAATGCTGAAGAACCTACCTTCACAAAATAAAAATTGCTGAAATTAAAATACCAAATGATAGCACAATCATAATAGAATATTTTAACACCCCACATTCAGAGACTGATCAACTACACACACACACACACACACACACAGAAATTTTAGATTTGAGCCATATCTTTAAACATATGGGCTCAATGGATATCTATAGAGTGGTCCATCCCTCTACAACAGGGAATACATTATTTTCAACAGCACGGTACTTTTTCCAAAATAGATCACATACTAGCCCATGAAACCTGTATAAGTATGTACAAAAGAATAAAAATGTAAAAGGCAAAGAATCTGTCCAATGGGAAGCAAAAACTGGGATGAAGAAAAGGACAAATGAAAGAAGGGATATATTTAGGCCTATATGCAGAATAGCTTGGATAATTGTACTACTAATTTCTGCTGATCTATTGATAGGAGCACTGAATGCTCTAATTTCTTCTTTTTCTTATAACTTTTAAAAATCAATTTTGCATGCTTATATCTGGTACTCTAAACAACTAACTGGAAGACAACATTACAATACAATTGTTGAGTTCCTATTATTTTGTTTAGTGAAATTCTGTGTCCTTTCTAATGGCTTATTTTTTTTTTTACCATTTTGTGTTCTCTTATAAAAATTGCAAAATAAAGAAATTACCTCATGCACACTATCAGACCACTGTGTGATGAAAAAGGAAACAATGAAAGAAGAAATTTTGGAAAAGGCAAAAGCTCCTAAACTAACAAGATACTCCTAAACAACAAATGAGTCTCAGAAAAAAATTCTAAAAAATAAGTTTAAGCATCTTTTAAAGTTAGCTTTCCTTTCCTTTCCGTGGCATACAGCAGCAAGATGGCAGTGCAGATTTCTTTTCTTTTTTTTTTTTTTTGCAGGACCAGGGTTCAAACTCACAACCTTGCACTTGCCAGGCAGGCACTTGTGCCTCAGAGCTATCTCCCCAGCCCCCTAAGTCTAAAGAGTCTTTTCTTTTTTAAATTTTTTTTTGCAGGACCAGGGATTGAACTCAGGCCCTTGCACTTGCCAGGCAAGTGCTTATTCTACCAAGCTATTTCCCTGAAGCCCCAGATTTCTAAGAAGAGAACATTCGTCTCTGAGGGCATCCTCAGAGCTGAATTGAATAAGTTCCTTACTCAGGGCCTGACCGAAGATGGCTACTCTGGAGCTGAAGTCAGAGTCACACAGAAAGCATTGTTTTATGCACCGAGACACAGAATGTTATTGGAGAGAATATTTTCACCATGCTTGGAGGATCCAGCAATTGACCACTGTAATTCAGATGAGGTTTGGTAGTGTAGGGCAGTGTAGAGTTTTAGGCTGAAAAAGTGGCCATGAGAGACCTATGTGCCTCTGCCCAGGCGGAATCTCTGCATTACAGGCTCCTAGGAGGGCTTGCTCTGCGGGGCCTGCTAGATATGCTGCAGTACACCATGGAGAGTGGAGCCCAGTGCTGTGAGATCATGGCATCTGGGAGACTCTGAGGACAGAGGAATAAGTCTATCAAGTTTGTAGATGGCCTGATGATCCACAGTGGGGACCCTGTCAACTACTGTGTTGACACTACCCTGTGTCACATGCTGCTCAGGCAGGGCATGCTGGGTATCAAAATAAAGATCATGCTGCCCTGGGAGCCAGTGGTAAGATAGGTCCCAAGAAGCCTCTGCCTGACCACGTGAGCAGTATGGACCCCAAAGACGAGATCCTGCCCACCACTCCCATCGCAGAGCAGAAGGGCGCGAAGCCGGAGCTGCCTGCCATGCCCGAGCTGGTTCTTACCGCATGACAGGGTATCGCTGGCTGCAGTATCTGAAAATGGAAGTAGCTGCATGTAAACACTTAATAAATCTTGCACAGACTTAGGGCATGTGGACTGTCTGTGTTGAGACTGTGTTGAGATTCATTCAGCATAATGTACCCTCTTTAAGGTATATTTGTACTATTTTCAAGGGCCAGAATCAGGCCCTATAAGGTTCCTTCCGCAGGTTCCAATGGGAAGTGGGAGAGAGGTAAAGGAAGCCTTCACTGCTCCACATGGGAGGGTTGCAGGAGAGGGGCAAGAGCCCTGGGGGCTAGAGACAAAGGAGTGGGGTGTTTATTAGTTCAGACTGGGTCAGAATTTACATGGGGGGTCAGAGTATCTTAAGGAGCACTGATTGGAGAAGGCTTAGCAGTTCCCCCCACCCCCGAAAAAAGGAGGAAACAGGTTAACTAGGGAGCAGAAGGTACAATATGATAGTGTTTCTGGATACCCACGCCATATTAGCTTGCCACCATGATGACTTGGCAGATTTCTGTGTGCCCACAGATTTATCGCTCACACACACTCACACACACACACACACACACACACACACACACACAACACTCTTGCCCGCTCCACCTGATGTCTCACACCACCTGGGGCATCTGCCAGAAAGAGAGCTGTTACCCAATGCTGCCCCTTGGCCCTTGGCCTTTGGTCAGAATGACAGACAAAAATAAACTTACTTTCTTTACTTAAAAAAAAGAAAAAGTACAACCTAGAGCTGTGGGTTCAGGGTTCTGTGGGTGTCTGTGAAGCCAGTTTTCAGAACCGACACTGGGAAAAACTAAAAGTAAAGCAAAGAAGGGAAGGGCAAGGCACCCTGAGTGTGTGTGATGAGTCGCTGCCCACGTGGACCTTTGCCAGGGACATCACGGCATGTGAGCCAATGTGGCCCTGGGTCCCAAAACAACCATGTCTCACTCTCAGACAAACTTCTGTGTTTTAGGGCCAAAAGGACTTTTCGTCTCCTTTTCACACATGTGCTGAAGACCCTCCAGTCCTCTCTCGATGTGACACTTCACTATCCATGCAGACTTCACCTCTGCTCCAGCCTGATAAAAGCCCTGTTCCCAGCTCCTTCCTCCAAGTACCCCTCCCACCCCCATCCTCCCACCCCACCCCTGCAGCCTTCCTGGGCCCGTGATAAAGGTTTTGTTTTTACCTCTGTCAGTGACTCTGCACCATGCCAAAAACCTCACAGAGCCTGAGCAGAAGAATCTAGAGCTACCTGTGGGACAGTGAAGGCTGATAAAAAGGCTGCACCTCTGTTTATTGTCCTGAGTTATTGGATTGTGGGTTTAGTAGAGGGATTTGGTTTTCGTGGTTGCAGATTGAGCCCAGGCCTCTGCACTGGGCTATATAGACCCGCCCTGGGGAGGGCTATGTTGCTTTGTTCTTGTCTTTTTGAGACAGGTTCTCACATACAGTTCAGGCTGGGTTTGAGCTCACTTGTAACCCAGGCTGGCCTTGAACTCAAAACAATCCTGCCTCCAGAATGCTGGGATTATAACCATATGCCACTACAATTTTTTTTTAATCTTTAGCATCCCTGATCTATAAGGGGAATTTGCCCTTGCCGTTGTGCTTAAAATTCGGAAGCAAATTTGCTTAAATAGTGTAAAGTTATTATTAGAACCTACATTCCTAAGTCCTATACTTTTAGCCATTGTGCTTAGGAAAACGTTTTTACACCCTGTAAATCACCTAGTGATAGCATACACCTGTAGTCCCACATCTCAGGAGACTGAAGCAGAAGGACCCCTGAGAGTTCAAGGCCATCCTGAACTACAACACAAGACCCTGTAAAAGGATGTGTAAATCATCTAGTGATTCTAGTTTTTTCCCTACCATAATGGTTTGAAGCTTTTGCTACCAAGGTATGTATTTTGTATGAAATTGGATGTTTTTAATTTATGTATGTTGAGCCAGTGGAGGATAAATTGGCTTGAAAATCCTGCAAGACTGATGAAAACCATGTTCCTTGGTCACAGAGGACTCGCTAAGGACAGCTGTCATGGACATGAGACGTCAAGAGGCAGCTGCGCCACCTAGTGGTGATTTGCACCTAGACTGATCTGCACCAGGATAGACACTGCACATTGTGCTGTTTTGCACATAAAAGGCTTAATGTATAAAAGAATAAGTCATGTCGGGAACTCACCGCGCAAGTATCCATGCTTTTTCATTTATCTGTATAGGAAACACAGCATAAAATTTACCATTTTATTTTTATGTATGTATGTATGTATGTATGTATGTATGTATATATGTATTTATTTATTTATTTATTTATTTATTTTTGCAGTACCAGGGATAGAACTGAGGACCTTACACTTGCCAGGCCAACACTTATTCTACTGAGCTATCTCCCCAACCCAAATTTACCATTTTATTTTATTTATTTATTTATTTATTTATTTATTTATTTATTTATTTTCTTTTTGAGACAGGGTCTCACTGTGCAGTTCAGGCTGGCCTTGAGCTCAGTTTTGTAGCCCAGGCTGGTCTCAAACTCGCACTGATCCTCCTGCCTCAGCCTCCTGAGTGCTGGGATTACAGGTGTGCGCCACCACGCCTGGCTTCAAATTTACCATTTTAAATGTATAGTGTTAATATATTCATTTCTGTGTAGTAGCTCTCTAGAATTCCTCTTCGAGGTGTGTCCCTCCCTTTTTGAAAGACTTCCATGTCTATATGGGCTTATCTTTTGACAAGGGGTTTATTCTAGAATCCTGAGTATACCAGAGTCCTCAGATGGCTCAAGTTTCATAAAAATGGCATTGTATTTTCACATGCCTTTTATACATTCTTCTCCCAGGAAGTTAAAATTGTCTCTATAGAGTCAGTACAGATCCAAATATTTTTTGAAAACTAATTCCATGGAAGATGAGGCAGAAGGATTGTGAGTTTGAAGCCATTATGAGCTAGTTCAAGAGCAGCCTGGACTATTTAACGAGACCCTCTCAAAAGCTAGACATGGTGCTACGCACTGTGATCCCAGGACTCTGGGTGATTGAGTCAAGAGGCTCATAGGTTTGAGTCCAGCATGAGCAACTTAGCAAAGATCATGTTTCAAAGAGCTGCAAATGTACCAGTGCAAAGGCTCTGCATTCAATTTTTGGTTCCAGAAAACACGACTTTCCATCTGTGGCTGGTTGAATCCATAGAGCCTACAGATGGAAGAGTAGTGGATTCTGAAATCTGAATTATCTAATCATTGGCATATTTGATGTGTTAGTAACCTATTACTGGGCTCAGTGTGAGTTACTGAATATAGAATACCTTGTGGATAGGAACTAGAGCCTTAAATTGAATGTCAATTTTTTAATTAAATTAATTATAATGATGGTTCAACTCATTGAAACCTCTGGGATATATTCAAGAAACTCTTAAGAGAAAGACTCAGCACAATCAATGTTCACATTAGGAAAAGAAAGCAAGCTCAAATATGCAACCTTAAAAGAAACCATAAGGTACTTGAGAAATTACAACAAACCAGCCCAGAGCTCCATCAACAGTCTTGTAGATTGAGTCACCAAATTCTGTCATGTAGTGTGATATAAAGTCAACACCCAAAAATCAGTAGCATTTTTTTAATCAGTAGCATTTCTGTACACAAGCAAAAGTACATGAGAGAGAAATTAGAGAAACCACGCCTTTCACAATAACATAAAAAAAAAAAGAAAATGGAATCAGTCTCACAAAGGAAATAAAAGATTTATACAGTGAAAATTTTGGCACTCTGAGGAAAGAGACTGAAGAGGATTTGAGACCTAGATACAGTTCTAATTTTAGTCTTTGGCATGTGGAAAACCAGTTTTTCCAGCATTATTTATGAAAGAGAATATCCTTTTTCCAGTGAACATATTTGGCCCCTTTGTCAAGGATACAGTGGTTGACTGTGTTTGCAGTTGTGTCTGCAGATTGATTCTCAGATCTGTCTTTATGCCAGTACCATGCTGATTTTATCACAGTAGCTTTATAATATAATTTCAAGTCAGAGATTGTGATACCTCTCACCTTTCCTTGTTTCTCAGGATTGCCTTTGCTATTTTGGGTCTCTTCTGAATCCAGATGAATTTGAGGAAAGATTTCTCACATGCTGTGCTGGTCCCAAATTAAAACAACACTGAAACTTCATCTCACCCCAAAAAGAATGGCTATCATCAAGAAGTCAACCAGCAACAAATGCTGGAGGGGCTGTGAAGAAAAAGAAGCACTTGTGCACTGTTGGTGGGAGTGCACATTGGTGCAACCACTATGGAAATCAGTGTAGAGATTTCTTTAAAAACTAGGATTAGATAGGGGCTGGGGAGACAGCTCAGTAGAATAAGTGCTTGCCTTGCAAGTGCAGGGTCCTGAGTTCAATCCCCAGTACTGAAAAAAAAAAAAAAAAAAAAAAACTGGGATTAGAGGACTCTTGCTCTCTCTTGTTCTTAGCTGCCACCATGAAAGGCTGCTCTCAGCCATGTGCCGCCCTGCCTGGGAGCCACCTGAATATGGATTGAAACCTCCAGTAACTGTTTCTGTGGAGGCAGAAAGAAGATAAGGTTGGAGAGGCAGCTGCCCAAATGGCCAATGGGATCTAATGCAGAGGAAGTAGAGATTGACTCTAAGACAGCCCCCAGCCTCTCCTCTCAGGAACTCCCAGACGCTGTCAGAACTCACCCCACTAGACAGCAGCTCCCAGTCCATTTGTGGCCCTGTGGAGGATGGCCTTGAGCAAACCACCTCAGGATAGCTGGACCCAGAGGACAAAACATGCTACAACAACAGATAAAGAGTAATAAAAGTCTAGGAGTTTGACCTTGAAAAAAAAAGCTAGGATTAGAGATCCCATTCAAGCAAGCTATTCCCCCCTAGGTATTTTTCCAGAACTGAAAATATCATACCACAGTAATATATGTGCCCTCACATTTATAGCAGCACAATTTGTTGCAGCTAAATCTTGGAAACAACCCAAATGCCCATCAACTAAGGAATGGATAAAGAAGATATGGTATTTTTACACAATGGAGTATTATTCAGCTACAGAGCAGGATAAATTTGAGGTTTTTCTTGGTAAATGGATGCAACTAGAAACTTTTCTCTTTTGCCGGGCGTGGTGGCTCATGCCTATAATCCCAGCACTTGGGAGGCTGAGGCAGGAGGATCACTGCGAGTTCGAGACCAGCCTGGGCTACAAAAGTGAGCTCAAAGCCAGCCTGAACTGCACAGTGAGACCCTGTCTCAAAAA